>CAUYQV010165149.1:0-16372 GCA_963574575.1 Galagoides demidoff | reverse complement strand
CAAAAAAACAAACAAACAAAAAAAAACTGATGGGTACATCTTGCTTTCCACCCAAATTGGCAAAAGAGTTTAGGGAAATGCCTTCCATTTAATATGAATGTATTATTATCCCAAATAATAAGAGGATTCAACTGTATTACTGAAACAGAATTAGAAAGTGGATATCCAATAGGCAAGTAGCAAATTTACTACATCTTGTATATTGAGGACTCCAAAATTTAATTCATCTCAGATCACCCAACTACCTTCTGAATACCACCACTTAGATGTTCAATGGGTTTTCTATTCAAACTTGGCCTCAATTAAAATCCTAAGTTACCTGCTCTTACAGAGATTTCCCCATATAATTTTCCCAATTTATTGGTCCTAAACCACAGACTCCTTTGTCATCTTTCTCATAAGTACACTCTACATACAGTCCAATGGCATATCTATTCTATGGTTAAAATAATACCTGACTCTAACTACTTCTAATACTACCAACACTATTATCTCCCATCTAGTCTTCCATTCTTGCTTGCCACCACCTCCTTCACTATTAAAAAAGTATATCTGATTGTGTCTCCCTTCCTAAAATTCTTCAGTAGAGTCCCATCACAGATTAGAGTCAAAGAAAATCTATGCCATAGTCCACTTATATAATCTATCCCCCATAACTTTAATACATCATACAAATTGCAAAATATACTTATCAGTGGGGAAATAAAATGAATACCATGACATTATATTTCAAAAATAACACTAAAGGCTGGGTGTGGTGGCTCACCCACTCCTATAATCCTAGCACTCTGGGAGCTGAGATGGGAGGATTGCCTGAGCTCAGGCGTTGGAGATCAGCCTGAGCAAGAGTGAGACCCCATCTCTACTAAAAATAGAAAAATAAGCTGGAAAATCACTTGAGCCCAGGAGTTTAAGGTTGTGGTGAACTATGACACAACAGCACTCTACCCCAGGAGGACAGAGTAGGACTCTGTCTCAAAAAGAAGAAGAAAGCCACTAAAATATAGTTCTTTAAACTATATAACTCACTGGATTCTCCATTTACATGTAACTAAAACTGGGATGCACATATTGTTATATATTTTCATGCATCCCTTAGCCTGGTGTTTTTCACATTTTTTTTTTAATCTCACAAGACACTCAAACTTATAGGTAAACTTCCACAGCCCACTTAAATTATGTTGAACCAAAAAAAAAAAAATACACTGCCTGAGCCTGTCATGGGCACTCAGGAAATGCTAAATAGCAGCAAATGCAGAGATAAGCAGCACATTTTTACTCTAATCTATTTTCCAAATGATATGCAAAATCATTTTTGCTAAATACTGCTTAAATTGATGATGTCTCAATATTGAGTTTTGTAAGTTTCTACTTATTATAGAAAATTCAAATTTTGAACTTTAGTTTAGAAAAATTCCTTAAAAGCATATAGTTCGTCAATATCCTATTGGCCAAATATTTCATGAGGTGTCCTCATTTTAGTTACTCCATGGGATGCTATTTATGACTGATTTTGGAAGTAGAATCAAAATCTATCTAAGCAAATTTGGTACAGATCACAGAGAAGTACTGTGGCATTTAGTTATTTGGTTTGATCTGGGTAAAAACATATTCCCATGGGGAGCTCTTATAGTTTTGATATGAATATATGAAGAAAAGGAAGCCTGTACATTTTGGAGCATGAATGATTCACACCACAAATTAAAAAATTGAGGCAGCTAAATTCAACCACTGCAACCAGAGTGAGAGGTGTTAGCCTAGACCTTAAAAAGAGGTTGAATATTTTAAAGGAATGCTATGAATTAATTTAAATAATGCCCTTTTCCATGAAATAAATATTGCCTAAAAAATTAAAATAACTTTTAAACTCAGGACTCATACCATAATGCAGTTCATGGGGAGTAATTCAATCAAATCACAATATATATGCTTGAAGAACAGGAGGTGAAAGCAGATCTGATACAAAAGATGTATCTTTATACATTCAGGCTGCTATAGCAAAATGTCATCAACTAAGTAGCTTATCATGAACAAAAATATTTTTCTCACATTTCTGGATCTGGGAAGTGCAAAATCATGGTGCTGTCTGGTGAGGGCTCACCTTCATATTGTGTCTGTACTTGTGAAAGGAACAAGGCAGTGCTGTGGAGCCTTTTTTTTTTTTTTTTTTGTAATAAGAGCAGTAATTCTATTCATGCAGGCTCTGTTCATATGACCTAATTGCTTCTCAAAAGGCCCTGCCTCCTAATCCTAACCTTAGAGGTTAGAATTTCGGTACATCGATTTAGGAGAGAAGACACAAATACTCAGATCACAGTATGATACTCCTGTGATTTGGGGGGTGGGGTATCAAAAGTAGTTGCTAAGCACTCTCTAAATTGGATAGTAATGTGTATTCAGAATTTTGCCTGCTATAAAAATTGTCATGAGATATTTGTAACCTTTCTTTAATGACTATTTTCGACTCTACCCCCAATTTATGTGTTTGCACCAACTAATTCATAGTAAAGTTAATGAGCACAGAACATTAAAAATATTCAATTTACAATGCAGAATCATAATTCTTTTCATAATCACTTTATGCCTTTGTGTAATTTATCCATATGGCTTACAAAGATAATATTCTTATTGATTGAGCTCAAAATGCACATACACGAACACATAGTGGGCTCAATTATTACCTAATCAAGAAGAAAAGCTAAAAAACATATATAACATCACAACCAAAAATATATAAATGATATCAGTGCTACATTAAAATTAATTTATAAAGCTCAAATATATAAATATCTTAATATAATTCAATTTTAAAAGTGCTATTTATATTCATTTTCTTTTTTTCTTTCTATTATTATCATTAAATCATAGCTGTGTACATTAATGCAATCATGGGGTACAATGTGCTGGCTTTATACACAATCTGAAATGTCTTCACCAAACTGGTTAACATAGCCTTCATGGCACCCTCTTAGTTATTGTGTTAAGACATTTATATTTTACATTTAGTAAATTTCACATTTACCCATATTCATTTTATTATAAGAAAAAAGATTGAACTATTTTTATGCCATAAAATCTCAGAGCAAAAATTAAAGCAGTGTAGTTAATGGAAAACATGAGGTAATAATAATACATTTTCCATGTAAAAGTTGCTAAAAGAATAGGTCCTAAGTGTTCTTACCACAAACAGAAAAAAAGTAACTGTGGGAGATTATAGATACATTAATTATTTTGATTATAGTAATCATTTCAATGTATACACATGCCAAAACATCATTTTGTACACCATAAATATACTTAATTTTTATTAGTCAATTTATACCTCAAGATAAGTCCCAGTTCTAAGTCACATGGCTTCTGTCTTGGAAACTTTACCTTTAGAAGATTATTTAAGACAGGAACCAGGAGGCTTTGGGAAAAGGGAAAGAAGGAAATGTACTATATATGGGCCTTGTGGCCTCTAACCATCAGTGTAGGGTTATTTATTTCCTTGATGGCTGTAGAAAGACCTCATTTTCATAACATATTACTCTTGATACTTTCTTTAAAGATACTTTTTATTAAAGATTCTCTCATGAGGTATTTGAGAGCTGGGAGGCTAAAGCGCTCAGGTCCTGGATCTTCAGTGAATTTTAACTGTGTGACCTTGCGCAAGTCACTTAACCTCTCTGTGTTTCAGTCTCCCTGTCTTGTAAAATGGGTGTAATACATACTTCACAGGGTTGTTATGGGGATTAATTAGAGAAAATGTCTGTTAATTATTTAAGGTTCTTGATGAAGGCACTATATAAATACAAAATAATACCTATTGAAGTTGGTTTATTTGTAAAGAAAAAAAAAAGAAAAGAAAGAAAAAGAAAAGAAAAGAAAAAGAAAAAAAGAAAAAAAATGAAGAAAACACTTGGTCAAACAAGTAAAAGGATGCTTTCAGCTATAGATAAATTTGCCCTAAGATGCTATAATAGTACCAATTCTTTAATGGTGTTCTTTCCTAGGAAAGATTACATTTAGCTAATGGAGTTGTAGTACATTTTTATTGCCCCAAACTCTTACAATGCCAGTACAATACTTTTGTATAATGGGATATTTCTGCTACATCTATCTTAAGAACTCAACATTTAAATGAATGTTCCTTTTGAGCTCACAGGTTTGAGACAAAGCAAAATCACAGACATGGAATCTCATCCATATCTGGAAGTGATAGAGATAATGAAATCATAAATACTAATATGAAGCTATAATTAAGAAAATAAGAGGGGGTGTTCTGGGAAAAGCTTAGAAAATTTTGGAATAATTTGTGGTCAAAGTGTGCAATGTGATTACTGTCATTGGAATTTGTCTCCCAAAGTTTGTATGTTGGAAACTTGATCCCCAATGAGTGGTATTAAGAGATGGCATCTTTAAGAGGTGTCTAGGTCATAGAGGTCTTCATGAAAGGATTAATGCCATTAACATGGGAGTGTGTTAGTTACTGTGAGTGTAGGCTCCCAGTAAAAGGTTGAATTGGCTTCCTTTCCTCTCCTTTTTATACATGCTCTATTGCCACCTGCCTTCTGCTGTGAGATGATGCAGCAAAAAAGCCCTCGTCAAATTTGGCCCCTTCATCTTGCATTTTCCAGCCTTTAGAAACATGAGCCAAGTAAATGTCTATTGTTTATAAAATAGCCAGTCTCAGGTGTTCTATTCTAGCAGCACAGAATAGACTAGGAAAATGGTAGATTATTTAAAGACGCTAAATCCTTCCCACTCCATGCTTGCTACACTCCTTACATCCAGATTTTTGAGATCTTTTTTTCTAGACTCCTGGAGTCTTAGTTTTCTTAAAGAGAATATGGAACAAGTGACCTTTTAACATACAACCAGATCAACTGAGGTATGCAAAGGTTTACCATGAAGAGAAAAATGAGTGCGATCCAGGGAGTGTAAATAATTGTACCAAATATATCTAAAAATATAGAAGTAGTTTAGGATCACTGAACAGTTTAGTCTGAAGGATTAAGAAGCAAAACTGAAACTAAACAGATAGATTTCAAATAAAAAGTCTGATGACTTTGAAATTTACCTAATATATTTTAAAGGGCTGATATAGAATTTTAGTTAAAAAACGGAGTTGTCAAGATGTTCAGTTTGAAAAAATAAATTGCTTATGTTGTACTTGTGAAAGCAATGCTTAGGTAATCCATATGCAAGATATTGCAAATATACAAGGAAAAGATAATAAACACATAAAGAGTATATATGAAGAGAATCATACAGTTTCTCAAGAGAGGGTTAAGAGGGATGGATAGCAGGACCTAATAATTTATTGCCTATATATTAGACAAGTAATTTCTAAATTTAATTTGCTCGTGTTATTTTATTCCTCTGACTTTCTAGAATTCAATATAGAAGAATCAGGATAGTCCTCCAAAGTATCTGGCCAAGGAAATTGGAAACTACTTAAGAGCCTGGAAAACAATTTTGCCAGATTGATCTGAAATTGTTTTCTCTCTTTCCAAGGGAATAATTCTCAGGACTGTATTTTTTTTAATCTTGTCTATTGATGCTTGGCTCCTATGGGTTTATTAATGATATAAAATCCATACAGAGCTAGATATTATCCAATCTTGAGGGAAAGTTGTATTATGTACACTATTATAGACAAAATAATTTGATGTTCCCAAGCTGGTGTATTTTCAAGATAATTTAAAATTATAAAATTGAAAACAAATATATTGACTTACTGAAGAAAATAAACACATCTGGAGTTCAACATCAGATATATTGTACATTCTTTTTCATTTTATCACCAATTCTGGGACATTTCAGTATGATCAAAAAGAAAAAAAATCTTCTAAAAGGAAACTGAATGTGGCAGTTTAGAAAATGGAAGGTTGATAAAAAGGTCAGATAGATTAAAAAAAAAATAGAAAAGTTGAGTCAAGCTCTGGAATACTAGTCCTACAAGGAAGATACATTGAATTGGCATAGAACATTGATGCAAAAGATTCTCAACATTTCTCCCTTCTTGTTTTCCAAAGAGGCTCTTCAGACTTCACATATGTTTAAAGCATCAAATACACACGAAGACTTCTCTTTTACCTACGATGTACGGATAGTACAGGAGGTATGCAATCTGACTCAATAATAACAACTTTATGAAGGCTATCTCGTCAGAAAACGCCAACCTATATAGTCCTTGGAGAGCTCAATATTGACATTCAGTGAATTTATTTAAGACAAATCAGTTTATTCTTTTAGACCTCAATTTTGTTATCTTCAAATAATTGAAGTTTGAGATAGAACAGTAGTTTTAAATTTTCCTTTTCAACTGGTAATATTTATAGGAAACTCAAATGTGCAAAACCAGTAAAACGTCTTGTATCCCTTGTTCACATAGGGTCGAAGACTATTTCTGACACCCATTAGTACCAACTCAAATTTTCTTAGACTTACCTGTCTCTTGATTCAATTATCCTAGTAAATAACTTCATGAGAGCTCCCATTTTTGTCTTGCTAAATCACTTGGAAACGCCTTCCTTCACCTCACTCTGTGAGCCTCTTCTACATCTGGTGCTTCTCTGTTAAGTCAGGAGTAAAACCTTGGTTTGTTGGATATGGAAGCCACTGCATCAATTCTTCCCTCTTCCTTCTCTTGAGGGGATTGTCCACAGAGCAATCTTTTAAACGGCCTCTCAGATGACTTTGTTAATGGAGAAATCAGTAGCTCTTGATCTCAGGCATAGCCAGTTAAGCAACACACCTCCACGGTAGGTCTCTGTCTTCTCTAATTTACTTTTTCTCTCAGTCCTACTGCTAGAGGTTGCAGCATCTCAGAGATTAGAACATAAGCCTTTGCTTAGACACTATTTTTAGGAATCTCAGAGGAAAAAAAAAAAACTTAAGTCGTTGTCATTTTTAAGTCTAAGTGTAACTCTTTAACAATCCCTATGAGAGCAGACAATTTCTGGTCTAACCTTTACTGACATTCCATAATTAATGAAATACTAACAAAATAACAGACTACATTATCTACTTATGTATCTCAGCCTTTCTCCCTCCACTAGCAGATAAAATCTATGGAGACATGGACTTTTATCCTGTTTTATTCACTGCCGTGCTTTCAGTGACATTAACCAGTCTCATGTGTCCAGCGTGAATTTGACAAGATCAATGAGAACACAACATATATTCTCTTGCTATGAACAGTGTGGCTAAATATGTGATTTAATCAAGAGAGAAACCCAAGCGCTAATGTTAGGTATCACAAAGATTAATGTCAGAGGGCGAAAAATGATTAGAAAGAACATGTCTTCAGAACTGGTAACCCAGGAGCTAATTACTAAAAGTTATTTTAAACACATCGTTATTTTCAATCCCAAGGGAGGAATGTTTTTTATTTCTTTTATTTTCATATTTCAATTAAAACATAAAAATGGAAAGTGTTCAAAGTTACAAATAGATTTCTTTTGTGCTGTCAAGCTACAGACTCATACGCTATTAGTAATAATAGGACATGTGAAAATAAATTAGTTTAAGTGTGAATAATTCTCCTAGTGCTTCTAAAATGGTAACTTTCTGTTCATAGGTCAAAATATGAGATAATATGTTTTGGCCATATTTGTGAGGTTATGATAATTTAGAACCAACAATATCACTTGATTTTCATAATAAACTGTTTTAAAGGTACTTAATTCAGGGCAAACTGTTTTGGGATTGTTGTGTGATTAATCTTAACAGAGTATGATATCTGGGGGGAAATGCTGCAGGCAAAATGCACTGAAGAGAAGGTTGCTGATGATTTGTTCTCATTCAGTTGATTTTTAAGAATACAATAAGAATTTTACTTCATGCTTTTTTCGTGTTTTAAAGAAGTTAAGCTGCCCTTAATAAAAATGTGTTTACTATAGAATCATTCAGTAAATTCCTTATGGAATCTCTGCTCTGAGACAAGCAGTGGATCTTCGGCCTCAAAAAATCCAACCTAGAGAAACAGAACTGCAGTTAACTGATACCCTAAGGGTTAGTGGAATCAAATGGAAAGAAAAATAAACAATTAGGTAAAAAGCACTCCTCCCTTCAGCTCCAACATTCTATGGTTGTATCATTTCATCGGAAGTATTTTACTATTATCTCATGTAGAGTAAAGGCCGAAGTCCTTTAATGGCCTATAGGGCACTAACGTGCATCATCTGAGTCCTCTTTACTACTTGACTCTTATTTGTTACTCCCTTTTCATTCAGATCTAACAACAGTGATCTCCTTGTGGGTCTTTAAACATTCTAGGCTTCTCCTGCCCCAAGGCACTGGCCTTTCCACTAAAGAGCTACTTTGCTTTCCCCATGCACCCGACAGTACCACAAACATTTTCTGAAATGTTAGGTTCTCACTATGCCTACCCTAACCCACCCAATTGAAGGTAAAACCAACCCTTCCCACATTTGGGTACTCTCCACCGCCTTTCTTCACTTTTATCTACAGTACTTCCCTTTTAACATATTTTAGTTATGCAGACTGTTTATTGTCTTTATCCCCGAACAGAACCTAAAGTCTATAAAGCAAGAGGATTTTGTCTCCTTCTTTGTGGCCATTGCTCCCTGATGGCTTAAAAAATGCTGGCAAAAAAAAAAAAAAAAGATGTGTTCTATGAACATTCATTGAGTGAATAAAGGTGTGAATATAAAGAAAATGAACTCAAATGTTTTGGTTGAGTGAATAATAAATAAAAAGACACTAAGTTCCTTGAGCTGGGTTTGGAATTAGAGTTTTTAACACTTATTTGGCTCTGAGGGAAAGACCAGTTGTACCAAGGTATTCTGTATGAGGCTCTAAAACAATGTGGTGGCCACCAGGAATATTTGAACATTTGCACTTATTTGTATAAAGCCATGCTTGCAGACCACATTACCCTAGTAGAACTTTATCCGTTTTCACAGAACTTGAGTAGTGGACAGCCTAGGAAACAGAACTCTCTGTGAAATACTAACCTGGAAATAGGTAGATATTAATGTTGTTTTAGCAACCCTATCAACTGTAATTTATTGCCCAAATAGAGCAATTTTAGTAGCATAAGTAGACTCCATACGAGGGAAAAAAGTCTTTCTTTACTAAATAATTACCCATAAAGAATGGGCTTATTCTCTTTCAATACTGATAAAACTTTGCAAAACAAGGCCAAGATATGGTAGAGTCCTAACACAAAATCTCATCTCATCATAATTTTGCCTTCCTCCAGGATGAGAAGGAGCATAGGAAAATAAGAAAATGCCAAGCAATAAAAACTTAAGACATAAACAAATAAACTCTCTGAAAAGCTTTTTATCTGGCTGTTTCATATGCTGAAAGCTGAACCTCGGGTCACCTGTAAAATCTGCAAAAGAAAATATCACATATCCCTCATACCCCTGCTGTATCTGTAGCCTGTAGCACTCATATGCCGAGTCGCATTTCTAAAGTATTGGGAACTGTGATTTGATATTTTCAGGCATGATTTAAAAGTAAGAAATGTCTTAAATTTGAATCTTTTATTTTTCTTGAGTCAATTTTTGAAGGTGGTGAAAGGCGTGGGTCCAGTTTCAGTCTTTTACATGTGGTTATTCAGTTCTCCCAGCACCATTTGTTGAATAGGGATTATTTTCCACACTGTATGCTTTTGTCTGGTTTATCAAAGATCAGATGACAGGTAGAGACTGGTTCCATCTCTTGGTTTTCTATTCTGTTCCATATGTTTATGTCCCCATTTTTGTGCCAATACTATGATTGAGAGTTTACAACTTTTGTATTAATTTGGATGAGGTTGGAACACATTCTTCTTAGTAAAATATCCCAAGAATGTAGACGCAAGAATCTAATGCACTCAATTCTAATATGAACCCAGTAGATGATCTAATACACACCCACATAAGAGAAAACTCAAATCAATTCAAGGTAGTTGGTGGGGAATATGGGAGAGGGGAGGAGGGAGGGGAATAGGTGTGCTTACACTTAATGGGCAAAATATTAGGGTATATATGGGACACAATTATAAGAGGGACTTTACCTAACAAATGTAAACATTGTAACCTAATTCTTTATACTCACAATTAGCCTGAAACAATAAAAAATAAAGTAAGGAATGATAAAACTGAATATTTTCATAAATTAGAATAAGAAATGAGAGTTAAGTTTACCATATCTCCAAAAGCCAGGAAGAGAACATGATTTGAATGATCCGGATTTCTTCTACCCAGCTAGAGTTTCAAAGTACGTGAAAGTGACCACAGGCCCACAGTCAAAGCTCCTAAGGGCACTACAGGTAATTAAATGAGAATTCTTCCTACAGTTATAGTTAACTAAGTCAGAAAAAAGATTTATATTCCATTTCCTCCTGGAGATTTATAGTATACCTTAAACTTTAATGTTTCTGAGAAATTGTATGGGAGAAAATCAAACATAAGTTAACAAATAAACTGCAACCTGTTTACCTTTACTTAACTGAGGTTACCCAAATTTACTTGACAATGGAACCATTTCTTTTTTTTTTTTTTAATTTTTTTTAGAGATAGGGTCTCACTGTGTCACCTTCAGTAGAGTGCTGTGGCATCATAGCTCACAGCAACCTCCAACTCCTGGGCTCAGGCGACTCTCCTGCCTCAGCCTCTCGAGCAGCTGGGACTACAGGCACCCGCCACAAAGCCCAGCCATCCCTTTGTTGTAGTTTGGCTGGAGCCCGGCCCAAACTTGCCACCTTCAGTATATGGGGCCAGTACCCTCCTCATTGAGCCACAGGTGCCGCCCAACAATGGAACCATTTCTAAGTTACACCTTGCCTCTACAAGAAACTTGGGGGAACATTATGCCCTGGATACTTATCTGGAGCCAAAATCATGTCTTTCCATTTGTACATTTATAACATTGTTGATATTTGTGGCATAAATATATAACAGATGAAAACACATGTTTCTCAAACATTCCATCAAAAATCAATAATTATATAGTGAACAATATTAAATATTCTTTCTAGACATTTTTGTTTTCTTTCATACTCTTCTTCCTTCTTTTCTCCCGATAGTTTTATTTCTAGGCTTTAAAATAAGATTTCCAGTTTTTAGAGAATGCAGGTCATAAAAATGTCAATTAATTTTTGTTTCCTAGGTAGACTTACACCTAATAGTCTGAATTTAGAAGAAAAGTGACAGAAAATTATCAATAATCCAAAAATGAATAACTAGATACTGCAGAGTATCAGTGCTCAGTGAGACAAATTACTATGATACTAGCAGTTACAACTTAAATAATAAAAATAGCAATAAATGATGTAGCTTACCCATACACAATTTCACTAGTCCATGAGGTATATTGTCTAAACCTTAGTTGGGGGTGGGGTGTTTCTGGGTATTTCAAGAATAACTTAACACACGGATAGGAAGGTTGGGTACTGGAGATTGTGCCCCTCAATGTGAGTAGGTAGGTATCATTGTACCTTTGCACGGCTCAAATGGGAGAAAAATGTGGAGGAAGGAAGAATTTGCTCTTCTCCTGACCCCTCAGTGTTCTTCTGCCCTCCTATCACCTGCGACTCTCTGGTTTTCAGGCCTTTAGATTCAGCCTGGACTATCACACTAGTTTTCTCAGGTTCTTGGGTCTCCAGATTATTAACTGTAAATTATGAATCTTCTCAGCTTCCAAAATCTTATAAGCCAATTCCTCACAATAAACATCCTTCCATATGTAAAATTATAAGTTATGTAAAACATAAATATATATAAAATTATACATATATGTAAAAATCATAGTATTTATGTAATCTCGCGTATATATTTGAACCAATAAGATATATGCGCATGTCCTACTGATTGTATTTCTCTTAAGAGCCATGACTCACACCGGGGATTTCTAAGTTCAGTATTTCTCATCTGTATTTATTGTGTTAACTGTGTTTGTAGTATCCTTCTTTCTTCTAGGCCACTATACCATGGGACCAAGACACAAGAATTATCATGAACCTCATGCTGCTAATATTACTGTGAGTCATAAAAATCTATTTCCAACATCTATGAAACTGAAGCATGACCATTCATGAGGCTGTAAATTACATAAAATCTTAACAGTCTTTATTAGTCCTTACCAACACCTACAGTCTGGCAGGCATTGATTCATGACTCTGATGGATCATGCTACTATGACTTGATCATGTGCTTTCATGGGCCTCATCATTTACTGAGTTCTAACCACACTGTCCATTTGCTTTCCTTAGAGTACTCACAGGACCACATCAGGAACTTTGAAGTTTTTGTTCTTTCTTAGAAAGCACTTACCTCAGACATACACTTTGCACTTAATAAACAGACTAAGCGAGTAAAAGTAAATGGCACCAGACAACTCAGGAACATTCTGAATAAGTATAATTTAACAATGGGGTCATGTTAATTTCATTATTAACATTGTCAAGTTTTTTCTCTTATTTTACTTGGCAGACGTTTTGCAGTGGGGAATGCAATCTTTTGACAATAAAGCTATTCTTCTAACTTGGTTTTACATAAAGGTCACATAAAAATATCTCCAGAAAGAATAAAGAAATATGGATTGAGAATGAGGAATGCGGAGGAACACAGGTTAATTTACAATTGTAAAATACTTCCTCTGAAATTTTCACATTGCCTTTTTGAATAAAAGTGCTAGCTTCAAAAGACAAGTTAATAATGCTGCTTTATTGTTTTAAATTACCAGAAATTTTTTTTATCCATTTAACACTTTTAAACTCAATCTCTAACAAACTTCTCAAATAAACTAATTATCTCTGAATACGTGTTTTTTTTTTTCCGCTTTTCCCAGTGAACGCCTGTTTCAATTAACTTCTTCAGCTCTTGAGACCTGAAATCCAAACTCTTCCTTTGCATTTGCTGTCGTCTATTTGGCCAATGTGCAAAGAGGCTAATGAGGACTTTTACAAAGATATTCTTAAAATGGACAGTGCTTATTAGGTGTCTGCATATTATTCTGCATTAAGGCAACAGAAAAAAATCCCTCTCAGGCTCATGAGTTCTGTAAGAACTAATGAAATGTACTACAATTAGAACTTAAAAAATGCCAATTAGGGGGAAAAAGGGAGAAGTGAATCTGATTTTGCAGAGAAAATGGTGACAAAAGCACAGTCTATTATAAGAAAAAGCTTTGAAATGGAACCCACAAAAGTAACTAAGGGAACAAGAGGAAATAATAGTCAGGGAGGGACAACTGGAAGAACTGGACATTTCTTCAGACTCAGGGAAAAATTTACAAAGCCAATTTCTAAATAGCAACAATATAATACGTGATATTTGAAAAAAGTCTTACAGCCCTTTTCCCTTGTGCAACATAATCATGTATAATAATTAAACAATTGATGAAGCAGCATAGATGCCCTTTCACTGTAGCTGCTTCTATACTTAGTCAATAAAGTTCTTTATGAACAATGTCATTAAAAACAGATATTTAAATGTTTAAAATGTTAACTGCAGCTCGTGGGGTCTAAATTTTTTTGATGGAATATATCTGAAACATTTTTTCTAATAGTTTAAAAGCTCTATAGCCTAAGATCATCATATACTGGATCAACTGTAAAAATAAATCTACTTTCAATTAGATAGTATTTTATTTATCAATAACTACTTTGGCTAGTTGTCATTTCATATGTGATTGTCAAAATGAAGATTGTGGCAGAGACAGAGAGCTAAGCCACCATAACCATTTAAAGGAAAAACTTGCTGCCCAGCCCTAGTGATATCAGAACACAGTCTCTGGCTGCCAACTCTTTCAGGCTCTATCTCAATAGCAGACAGCTGACTTACCCAAGAGTAGTCATACTTGTGAGCGAATAAAGCAGGTGAATTAAGGAGGAGTTTAAGAACTTTTCCTCTAAGGGGACAAAGAAGTAAATGTTTTAGGAAACATGGCCAATAAAGTCTCTGCTGCAATACCTCAACTTTGTTGTTGTAGCTCAAAAGCAGCCCTAGAGAATACATAACGGATGAGCAGGGCTATGCGCCAATACAACTGTACTTATGGACATAGAAATTTGAATTTCATGCCATTTTCACACATAAAAATAGATTCTTTTGGCTTTTCTTCAATCATTTCAAAATGCAAGAAGCATCCTTAATTTAATGACTATATATAAATAAATACTAGACTGGCCATGTTTTGCTGACCCCTGTGGTAAAGGCCTCATCCATCTCATCCTACTGTGGGAAAATCTCACAGCCATTCTTTCCTTCCTTCACCTCTTCAGAAAGTCCTCTGGGGGTTCTCTGGACATGTGATGCACTTCGACTTCTTCCTCTGCCCCGTGTACCTCCTCCTCTTACCCCTACAGGTGTTGGTCCCTTACTGAAATTTTGCATTCAAAGGTCAATCTCAGCGCCTGCTTCTCAAGGACCCAACATGAGATGTGTACAAATTTATATTATTTTTTCATCTAAAAATGATAATAAATGCCATTTTTCATTTAATCAGAGTGAAATAAAAAAAGGTACAGTCAGTGTCTCTTTACCCATAAACAAAGAAGCTATGTGTGGAAGAAAGATGCGTGCTAAAGAAAGTCATGGCAAGCACCTACTTCTTAATTGGACCTTGCATATTGATACTGACTTACTCGAATATGGTGTGTTCATATTCATTTTCATTCCAGACTCATCTCGCAAGACTCCCAAAGAGTTGACTCCATTTTCCATCAGACTACCCTTTTCATTCCACCTCTACCGATCATCTACCTACAGTCATCTTTCTTTAGACTAAGCAATCTCTGAGACTCCCAGATATAAATAAAGTTTATTTTCCATATATAAAACCTCCTTTCCTTTCCCTTATTCGTATTTATAGGTTCTAGTCCCCATACTGTCACATACTCCTGGCACGCCTGCCCCATCACCTTTGCCATCCCATTGAAGCAATTCTGGCTCTTAGCACATGTTGTCTATCAAAGCTTATTTGCTGTGATTCTTATTCTGAGTTAGTTCCTGTTCTTCACTTCCCACCATTTTTTAAGTATCTGTTATGGTTCAGTCATGTTTTAAATATGGACAGTAGTTTTGTATTTGCCTGCTTCCTTACATTAGCATTGAGTATCCCATAGGAAAAAATTTCCACTAATAGAACGTCAAGTTATTTGGTAGCTACAATGCAGGAAAATTTTAAGCAGGAAAGTTATCTGGTAACTCTCAATCAGACTAGCTGGTGACTCACCGACATGAAAAAGTAGCCCTGGCAGCAAACGGTATTGTGTCATAAATAGTTTGAGCTCTGGATTTGGTGATGATTTTACCCATAGCCATAAATTGGGCAGATATCTGAAAGAGCAGAAAAATATAACATTCAATGTCAATACCCCCAAATCATTTCAGTCTAACAAGGAAATACAATTTCAATCGATCGTTACTTTCATATTAATTTGTTATTCATTCATTGATTTTTCTAAAAAGTCTCTATAAATGATCATCAAACTGTTGTTTACTTTTGTTAATAACACTCATTGGTATAATAAAATATCCATTATGTCCTTTGTTTTGTGCTTCCTGTTGATTAAATATGTTTTTAATTCTTCTTCTTCCTCTTTTCTTATACTTAGCAAATAAAATGAATATATACAAACTGTGCTGAAATGTCTACTTTTGTATAATATTTATGTATTTTCCCCTCATTTTTGGTAAAAGTCCCCCTTCATCAGGTAAATAATGTTACACAGAGAAAGTTTGATCAGCAGTGTAGCAGAAAGCCAGTTTCACTATTACAAAAGCATAAAATGAGAAGCACCACCCTCCTTTTTCTTCATTATCTATTGTTCTTAGTGCTAAGAAAATTGAGAGTGTGTGTGCATGACGATCACGGTTGAATCATGGCAAGTTTTTAACTGTAAGATAACCTATGAAATTCTTCCTAAGTACCAATACGACTGCAAGGAATGTTTGTAGATTCAAAACAACACCCTTTTTAATATATTATGACAACAACTTAGAGCTTAAAAAATATTAGTTCTTTTTTTTTGCAGTTTTTGGCTGGGTCAGGATTTGAACCCGCCACCTGCAGCATATGGGGCCTGTGCCCTACTCCTTTGAGCCACAGGTGCTTCCCTTAATAATATTAATTTTACTTGACTAAGATATAATACACAAAAGACAAAATGTATACACCCCATAATAAAATGAATGCTTTATTTCTATGTGTATATGCTCATTTGGATGTCATTCGTATGGAAACTATAAGAATCGAGGTCTTCATTTCTAAATTGAACATCCGGTTGACTATGAGAAATTGAATTGACTAACTTATCTATGTATTATATCTCGGAAGACAAATTGAATACTCCAAACATGGGCTAAACAGAAAAGATCCTATATATTAAGTGGACAAATTCTTTATATTAATTATTTTTACTGTT
>CAUYQV010165148.1:0-35780 GCA_963574575.1 Galagoides demidoff | reverse complement strand
GAAAGAAGTATGGGGAATCCTCAAAAAGCAAAAATTTTTATTCTCACTAAAACAGTGGCTCTCAACAGGGGTTCTTTGGTCCCCAGGGGAAATTTGGCAATATTTGGAGGCATTTTTTGGCTGTCACACTGGGGGAGGGGTGCTGCTGTCATCTAGTGGACCACAATGGCCAAGAATACTGCTCAAAACCCTGCCATGTACATGAAAGCCTCCATACAAAGAACTACATAGCCCCAAATCCTAATAGCATCAAGCTTGAGAAATGCTTGATGGAGATCTGATCATGTGTGCAGTGTTTCACCAAGATCTCACTTACACTCATGGCTGAATCAGTGTGGGTGAGATTCAACATCCAGATCTGTTGTCAATTTCTACTGAATCAGACAAACCCAGTCCACCGTTAAATTAAAGATTTAGTGGAAATAATACAAGACATGTAGTAGCTCTATCCTGAAACAGAGATTTGTAGAGTATAAATAGACCTACAGAGCCATTCTGGAGCAAAGAGAAAACAGGAGACTGGCTGCTTTCTCTGATTCTTACACCTTCTGTGGGCCACGGTCCACGGAACTTCTCTTTCCTCTACATCTGCTCCGTTCTACTCTCCTGCTGGCTGGCCAACATCCTCCATGATTTTTAGGAGTGAGTAATGTCTACAACAATGATACACGTTACAGAGCCACCTTTAGTCCCCAAGCATTTCAAAACCAACTCCTTAGCTGACATAAATTAGCAATAACAATTCCTTCAATTTGAATAGTTCTTCAAGGGCATGAAAATATGTTCACATACCTTGTCTCTGTTGGTCTGGGGTGTAGCCATGAAAGATAAATGAGGGCTATTAGATCAAATCTGTAGGTAAGAAGACAGAGGCTCAGAGTATACAAATTGTTTCCCTGCTGTCACACAGCTCTTAAGAGGAAGAATCAGGAATAGATCACAGTTTATGTGTCTGCTATTCTCATCTTTCTTGTTTCATTTTAACATAATGACCTGATTTTCTTAGTAACTTATGAAGCAATAAAAAAATCACTTGACACTATTTCCCTTCATTTCTATTTTCCGAATTAGTGGTTCTCAATGGTTTGGAAGCAACAAACTTTCCTGAGGTTCACTAAAATTTTTATTTTATTCTTAATTGACAAATTATAAACATGCATATTATATATCTATGAGGTATAATGTGTTGTTTTGACCCATGTTTACATTGTGGAATGATTTAATCAAGCTGATTTACAAATCCATCACCTCACACACTCATTTTTTTGTCTGAGTTGCCAAAACATTTGCCTTATATATTTCAGAATTATTAATGGCTCAGTGCCTATAGCGCAGAGAGCAGGGCGCCAGCCACATACCGAGGCTGGTGGGTTCCAGTCCTGCCCAGGCCTGCTAAAACAATAATGACAGCTGCAACCAAAAAATAGTTGGGCATTGTGGAAGGCGCCTATAGTCCCAGCTACTTGGGAGGCTGAGGCAAGAGAATCGCTTAAGCCCAAGAGTTGGAGGTTGCTGTGAGCTGTGACACCATGGCACTCTACTGAGGGTGACATAATGAGACTCTGCTGCAAAAAAAAAAAAAAAAAAATGTTAGCTCTAGGGACACACCTCCCAGGGTATTAGAGTGGTCTGGGTTAGGCTAAGAATATCAGTATTTTTTAAAAATTTCCCCAGAAGTTGATCTTGGTAACCTTGGGAAATAATATTTTGACTGGAAAGTATAAGCTAAAGACAAAAAGAATTTTACATACACATTGAACTCTATTTTTAAAATTTGTTTTTCATAGAGGTATACACCTTTAGCCCCTTTCAAAGTACTTTACTTGTACATCACGGGTATGCAAGTAAGAAACTGTGTGGTAGATAATAGGAGCCCAATTTTTCACTGTCAGGGAAAGAAACTACAAATAAGCAGGGAAGGGAAGAGAGAATGAATCCTAAAGTCAGAGATCTCAGTGTGAACTCAAGTTTAATTAAAATAATAACAACATATAAAAGCCAGGTGTGGGCTCATGCCTGTAATCCTAGCACTCTGGGAGGCTATGGCAGGTGGATGATCTGAGCTCAGGCGTTCAAGACCAGCCTGAGCAAGAGTGAGACCCTGTCTCTAAAAATAGCCAGGCATTGTGGTGGGTACCTGCAGTCCCAGCTACTTGTGAGGCTGAGGCAAAAGAATCACTTGAGCCCAAGAGTTTGAGGTTGTTGTGAGCTATGACCAGAGCACTCCACTCTAGGGCAAGTGGACGAGACTCTGTCTCAAACCCCCCCCCCAAAAAAAACCAATATATATATGTGTGTGTGTGTGTGTGTGTACATAATTATATAGATGTGTATATGTACATATATAAATATACTGATATATATATTTATATATAGAGGGAGAGATGAGAAAGTAAGAATGAGGGAAAGAAAGAGAGATTCACAAATAATTATAGACGTGTGCATATCAGTTGTATATATATATATACTTCCTAGCTTGGTCTGCTGAGAGATCTCAAAAGCAGTGGCAACCCTATAGAAATGAGCTTGTCTCTGCCCAGATCTTGATTTTTAAATATCACTTTCTTTGGAGAAAAGTTAAGCCTGGGGCAGGAAATATGGAAAATGAGATTTGAGCATTTATGATGCTAGAAAGTAAGGAAGTACTAAAAAAGAAGAAAGAAAAGAAAAGAAAGGAAAGGGGGGAGGGGAGGGGAGGGGAGGAGAGGAGAGGGGAGAAGAGAGGACAACAGAAGAGAGGAGAGGAGAGGAGAGGAAAGGAAGGCCAGCTGGTGGCATGCCAGAGAGATCCAGGAGCCAACCTGAAAAAAATCCCAGTGGTCAAGGCTGAAACAATTTAGGAAACAAAATAAATAATGTGTTATTGGGTTATAGCTCAAAGTGTAATATAAATATATACAAGTTTATACTGATATAAATACATAAGTGAATAAATAAATGAATAGGAGAGATGAAGAATTCTGAATTTTATGTGTTTATATATATCACATCCAGGAAATGGAATTAAGCCCCTGTCCTTTGAATGTGGGCTGAACCAACTGACTCACTTCTGAAAACAGAGTATGGAAAAGGGAAGGAAAAATAGAAACTTAGCCCTTGAGAGACCTCGTAGACAACAGCTTATCCGAGTGATCAAGGTGAATGTCAACAGTGACTGTCACAGCTTATCCCCTCGACTTGATGTGATGAGAAGCACACAGCACTTCTGCTGTTCTTCTCAAAATCCATAACCTCAATCTAATCATGTGTAAACATCAGACAAAGTCAAAGTGAGTGACATCTGACAAAATACCTGTCCAGCCTTCTTTAAAGCTTGCAAGGTCAGGAAGACTTAAGAGAAGACTGAGGACCCACACAGACCAGAGGAGACCAAGCAGATAAAATGACTGAAAACAACGTGTTATCAACAATTGAATTTTGGAACAGGTAAAAGACATTGGGGGGAAAAAAACGGAGTCAGTTAATAGTCCTGCATCAGTGTCAGTTTCTCAGTTTCAACAAACATACCATAGTCATACCAGATACATGTACCAACAATAAAGGAAACTGTATCAAGAATATACAGAATGGTCTCTGCTATCTTTGCAGAAAGATTTCCTGTAATCTAGTTATTTCAAGCCATCCTCTTGCCACAGCCTCCTGAGTAGCTGTGACTACATGTGCCCACCACAACACCCAGCTAATTTTTCTGTTTTTAGTAGCAATGGGTATCTCATTCTTGCTTGGGGTGGTCTCAAATTCCTGAGCTTAAACAATTCACCTGCCTCGGCTTCCCAGAGTGCTAGGATTATAGCGTGAGCCACCACCAGCCTGGCCTCTGGGGCACTTTACCAAGCACAACAAAGTAAAACACTTTCTCAAAAAAAATATTTTTTCAAAATAAAATTTTATTCAAAATATTAGATTTTAAAATGTAGAAGTTAAAATATATGAATTTCATTCAAAATATTAACCTTCGTGGTAGTTATGGGGAAAAAATTTCTCAGTTAATTCTAATATTGAGTCAGAGTTACCAGTCACCTTTCTAAGGAGGTTTATGAAGGTAACCTTTCACACCAGCCCCATAATCATATACACGCAGACACATAAACACAGACCTGATTGTTAAGTCACCAATATTTTCTCTAAATGGATCACATTACACACAGCACTCTGCAATTTGACCCCATTTAGCAGAATAATATCTCTCAGTAATCTTTGTGTGCCACTGTTTATTAGACCATTGTTTTCTGGTGGATGTTCTGTTTGTCACATTCTGTTTGCAAAAAGTCCCACTATCTTGTTCCATCAAACACGCCTGTGATGTTGATTTCCACGCTTTGAGTTATTATTCTTACAGATGGCTTTGCGATCCCTCCTGGACAAAAAAGTCTATCTTCTCTTCCTGTCTGGGCATATCCTTTGCTGTTCCCCATTGAACAAAGGCACATTCTGACGAGGTGCCCATATTTCTGCTTTTGGGTTCACTCTGTGCCTGCCTCAAGCCTTAAGCTGGGACTCCATTGTCCCCTGCTCACTGAGGCAAGAGGCACTGTGAGTTGATCAGCAACTCAGGGACAGGGGGAATGAAGAGAGAGCTGGCCAAGGCTGGTCTGAAACAAACACACAAGGCAGGAGGGTGGGACAAGGGTAAGGTGACCAGAAAGTGGGACAGTCCCGATTTTTAACAATTTGTCCTGCGTCCTGCAGTGTTTTAAAAAAGCCCCAATTTTTTAGAAAGAATGCATGACAAGCTAGGGAACACGGGAGAACAGGAAGGGAATATACGAATATACGGCTTTCGGCTGCCATGTGACTATTTTGCCAGGATATGCGTTTTATATTATTTTTGTTAATTTTATAATGTTAAACTTTAATAATAAATAATTGTTGAGAACTGATTATTGGGAACTGCTTATCAAAGTTTGCATTATTGTCAGCACCCCCCCCAATGGTGTCCCGCTTTACCAATGTTAAAATCTGGTCACCTTAGACAAGGGGAAGTTAGGACTGGGCTCAGGGAAGGCAGAGATTCCTAGGAGAGAGTCCTTTCTTTACCTAGCTGCTAGGGGGATTGTTATGAAATGTGAATCAGGGACCCTGCCCCTCTCTACTCCTTTATCTACTCTGATTTCCATTTTTACTTCAAATAAAATACAACCTCCCTACTGTGATCTCTTGAGGACCTCTATTTTCTGCTGTTTCTCTGACCTCACTGCATGCCACTCTCACTTGTCTTGCTCTGCTCTGGTCACTTGGGTCACCTTTCAGTTTGTGAAAAGTACTGAGGCTCCATACCTGAGTTTCTTCGAGCATTTGAATGGCTGGCACCACCTCATCTCTGAATTCTCACCTCCACAGTCACCTCCACAGAAGGCTCGCCACCCTATCCTGTTGGTCTGTACTATTCACATTGCTTATTACTTTCTGAAAACATCCCATGGTCTGTAAATGACTCTCTTTTACATGCCTTCTTTACTATATAGAAATTCCAGGAGAGCAGGGCTCTGACTGTCTGGTTTACCACTCTATCCCTAGTATCTGACTTACAGTAGATACTCAATAAATATTTTACTGAAGGGATAAATGAATGTATCAAGAACTGTGAAATGTCTGAGGTATTTCCCTAATTGCAAGTGTGAACTGAAATAACATCTGAAGGCTCCCCAACAGCAGCTGACTGACTGATGGACTGACTAGGCTCCCTCTTGGTCAAGGGGATCCCCTAAAACTGAGTGGCTAGCCATGAGAAAGGAGATCAGCCAGGTGTCATCATGTCCCCCTGCCTTCTTAGAGAAGTTCTTTATGACTCATTAACAGGCCTAAGGCTACGTAAGACATATCTGTAGGTCCTCAATATACATAATAAACCACTTGAGTCTAGGCATATGTCCTGTAGTTTGTCTCTGATTCACAGACCCTTATCTTAACACAAGCATTTCTTTTTGCCGTCATGCACTCTATTAGACAGAGCCTAACTCTTTCAGCCAATTGTCAATCAAAGAGTTTTTAAACCCACCGATGACCTGTGAGCCCCCACTTTGAGATGTCCCGTTTTCCATCTTTTTAGGCCAAGGAAATGTCTCCTTTTCACATATTGACTTACGATTTTACCTGTAATTCCTGTCTCCCTGAAATGTATAAAACCAACTTGTAACCCCATCACAGTGAGTCCACTTGCTCAAGGCTTCTTGGGTGTGGCTGCGGGTCATGGTCCTCAAATTTGGCTCAGAATGGGCCTTATAAAATTACTTCACAGAGTATAGCTTCTTTTCTGTTGACACAAGCTAGCAAGTGAATCTGCCAGAGTTTCATTGGTACTGGTAGAAGACCCAGACTCCAGAACCAGAAATAAAGGCCAGTGCATCACACACAGCAATGGCGGTAAGCAGACTACCAGCTTGGGCCATGGTTCCCTGAGACTTGGTTTCCATAGGAGGGGGCAGAGAGTGGAATTCGCACATGTAGTAGGGTGCATTACAGGAGAAGAGCCCAGCGCTTAGGAACTCTGAATCTTTTAAGACCAGCACACCTAGTAAGTATACCCACTCTTTGCTCCAGAGGGAGGAGGGGCTTTTTGGATGTCTTCTGACCAATTCTCCATTTCTCTAATTCTCTGGGTGTCCAACAGTCCAACTTATTTCTGACACAAACCACAGAAATTAACAGTTCCATTCCATAACATTATTCCCTACCTTCAGATGCTCCCCAGACCCTGTTTAGGGGTGTATGGAGGTTCCATTGTGCAAACAGAATTGATTAAAGCCATTGGCTATTAATAATGGAGCTCAATCTTCAGTTCCTCTCCCTTCCCAGAGATGGGGAGTGCTTAAACTTCCAATCCTCTAATTACATAGTTTGTTCCCTAGTAACCAGCCCCATTCTTAGGCTGTTTAGGGGACCCACCTACCGTCACCTCATTAGGATAAACTGAAGCCTGGTTGAAAAGGGCTTGTTATAAATACCAAAAGATGTTCCTATCACTCAGGAAATTCCAAATGTTTTAGAAGTTCTTTGTCAGGAACCAGAGATAATGACCAAATATTTTCCAAAGCCTATGCTCTGCAGAGAAATACTCTGTCTTTTAAGGATTATCACTATACAAACACCCTGGAAAAGACCACCTGAGCAAAGCTCATCAGTCTATCTGCACTCGAGATGTGCAGAAATGCAAGAGACTCCGGAATGGTCTCCTGTCAGAAAGAATGGATATTTCATTTCAAGGTTTAGGACAGTCTATCCTGAACTATCTTCATAGATCAGGCACAATAGTATTTCTGAAATATTCACATATTAATAATATATCCTATAGCAGTCTCACAACAAGAGTTGAAATTAGAGGTAGCACTGTCAGGGGTGGGAACTAGGTGCTTTGCAAAGCAACAGGGCCCCAAACACATGACCTTGAATTCAAGGTGAAGTTCAAGGGCGGTCACTAGGTAACAGTATAAAGTAAAGAAGACCAAAGCGGACATTTGAGTCTATAGTTCACAGGGGTATAAAACTCTATGAGGAAGGAGATGGCATTTATCTTCTTCATCCTTGTATCTCCAGCTCCATGTCTGCACATAGAAAATTCACATTGATTATTTGTCAAATCAAGGGCTGGGTACCGAAATGAATGAATAAGCCAACAAGGAGAAAGTTTTAATTGTGCTGGGGGGATCTCATTAGCCTAGAAATCTCAGCAGCTGCAATTTGGCTTCTGCTCGCCAGGCCTCACAGTGGAGAACAGACAAACACATTGTTTTTTTTTTTTTCTGAATCTGCCCCAGAACCCGACTTTGGGCTTTAGTAGGCCCAGCTGTGTGGAACTGGAACTTGCAAGGACAGAGACCAGGGTGGTTAACTCCACAACAGACCAGAGAAAAGCACTCATAAGGCTGCCAGGCATTTTTTTTACAGTTTAATTATGAAAAATGATAGAATAAAGAAATAGCAACTTTCAGGTACTTCTATTATGAACGTTAAGTTGCCAGTATCTGTTACAAAACAAAAATGACCTACGTTAATTCCATTTTTGCAATCTTCTCTAAAGACACACTTGCGTATACGTACGGCAGCATTATCCACTTTAGTGAAAAATTAAAAGCAATTTAAATATCTATCTAAAGGGAATAGCTAAATAAAATAGACTGTTACATAAGCATGAAATGAACTATGTTTGAATGAAAAAATAGCAGAATGGTATCATTGATTTAAGACACTGCGATTCTATTTATCTTCATATATGTGATCAATGATGAATTCTTCCCAAGCTGATTATCATAACTAACGTTGGGTATTAGGGAGAAGGGTGCAGGGATTGATCAAAGCAGTTTTAGCTTTATAAGGAAAAACTCTATTCTGTGGGAGAAGGAATAGCTCTTCTGGGTAACATGGCAGTTAGGTAGGTGCACAAGCTGTAGGGTCAGTTAACTCACTTTGAATCCCGGCCATTTACAAGCTGTGTGTCCTTGGGCCCACTGCTTAACCTCTCTGTGCTCCACTTTTCTCATTTGTTACATGGCAATAATAATAATACCACCTTCAAGGGCATTGAGAGGATTTAAACTGTTAACACAGGTTAATAGTTACAACAATGTCTAGCACATAATAGACCAGGAGTCCTCAAACTTTTTAAACAGGGGCCAGTTCACTGTCCCTCTGACTATTGGAGGGCCAGACTGCAGGCCCCAGGACGAGTCGACTGCTAAGCAGGACAGGCAGTGGTGGCAAAAACACCCGGTGGGTTGGATAAATGTCCTAGGTGGGCTGCATGTGGCCCGCGGGCCATAGTTTGAGGACGCCTCTAAGCCATTGATAAATATTAGCTATTAATATTGTCATACTTTGAATATGCCTTGTCCCCACCAAAACTCATGTTGAAATTTGATCCCCAATGTGACAGTTTGGGGAGGTGGGTTCTACTGAGAGTTGTTCAGGTCATAAGGGTAGATCGTTCATGAATAAACTCGTGCCTTCACTTGGGGCTGGGGGATGATTTCACTCTGTCTCAGGCATGGATTAGCTCCCACAGGACAAGATTGTCGGAAAGACTCCGGCTTCCTTGGTTTCTGCCCCCTGCATCCTGGTGTTCCAGGTGATCTCTTTATACACCCCCACGCCCCCTTTTCACCTGCTTTCCACCGTAAGTGAGAGAATCCGGAGACCCTCATCAGAGGGAGCTGCCCAGACTGGAACCCTTCAGCCACCAGAATCGTGAGCCAAATAAACCTTTATTCTTGTCAAGTACCTAGCCTAAGGTCTTCTGTTATAGCAACACCAAACAGACTAAGACAAATATCATGTGTTACTCACATAATTAAGATTAATTTAAAATGCCATTCAGGATAAGAAGGAAGGGAAGGAGAAATGAAGGAAGGTTTATGTTGCTCTTTCCAAAATAGAGAGGCTTTGATCAGAGGAATGTGTTTACCAAACAAAACGTTCTCTGGTAGCATTTTGAAATATCATCCTCTTCCTCCCACAGGCTGAGCAATTATCACAGCTGGACGCTATGTCCTCAGCACATACCCAATCAAGATTTGGCATCCCAAGAGTTCCGAGACAGGAGAATGTCTTTCTCTCTCTTTCTCGCTTTCTTTTTAATATAATATAAATTTAACAAGCCTATTAAAGCAAATGTTTCAACAGGCAACATTGAACTGATTACAATGTTTAATAAATCCTACTCCCAAATGAGGGCTTTTAAACGCCAACAAGGAACCAAGGTTGTACTCTTTTCATCCTTTTGTGCCAAGATTTTGTAGGGCTATTAGGTGGGGAACCACCTTCATGTGCCAGCAAAAAGAAGGAAATTATTTTGATCACCTTTAAAAGTTCCATTTGTAGTTCCCAGTTCACTGGATAATGGTGCTTGGATTCTGGGACCCAGCTTTGTTTTCCACAGCAGAGTAAGATGCTGTTTCAAGGGAGAGGCAGAATCTCATGGACCCGAGAGCCTAAGGCAGTGTTTTTCAGCTTTTTTAAAAGTCTCACAGCACACTTGAACCTATAGTTAAACTTCTGTGGCACACTTAAATTACGCTGATCCAAAAAAAAAAAAGTGAATAAAAGAATATACTTACTGTGCTTTAAACCTCTTAGGAAAATAATTTAACTAATGATCTCTAAAACTTTCCACGGCACACTTAAGATCCTCTCATGACACACCAGTGTGCCACGGCACACCGGTTGACAATCACTGCTCTAAGGCATGGCCAGAGACGTCTCCTTTCCACCAAGCATTCTGCCCTGGATTTTTGACATTACTAGGCTCCATTGCCTTTGTATACTTTGTTTTATCAGCTACAGAACAAAAAGTTTTGACAGATTAGGATTTTCCTTTGCTAGTCTATATGCCTTTGTAATTGCAGTTGTAGAATCGCTTCTTTGCTGAGTGACTGAGGGAGGGAAAACTTTCCCGTAAAAATTGGTTCTGAGAATTCACAGCCTTCTGTTTTCCTGTGTTTCTCGTATCCATAGGGAAGTCTTTTGAGTAGAGGTAATACTGCTTGCCTGCCTGGATCTGCCAGTGGGAGATCTGACTTCTCAGAGTGACAGGTGGGGGAAAATCTCCATTCTGGAACATTCTTTCATATTATAAGGAAAAGGTGACTTGCAGCCTGGCATCTGCCCTGCCTTAAGGAGGATCTCATCTCTCAGGGTGCCTGCCCATCTCTTCTTCTGATGATTCCAGTCCTCTCAGGTCTATCCCCACGCCGATGGCATTTCTGTCTCTCAGGGACAGCTCTGTCTTGCTGTTCCTTGCGGGCATCTCTTGGGTGTCTGCATCTCAATCTGTCTGTGTGCATTTCTCTCTCCCTGGCTTATTTTTTGGTCTGCAATGTACTGACCTTTGTGGCTTATTGCTCATGTAGGTGTTTAAAATAGGGCTTTTAAATATCACAAACATACGGCCAGATGAAAGAAAGAAAAAATCAGCTTCTATCAGAAGCAGCCCAAGTGTGACCAACCTCAGACAGCCCGCCCTCACTGCCCATGGGGAATCCTTCTTCCCTCGGAGGTCCTTGGCCCAGGGCCTGATACGAGGCACTAAGATGAATCACCCAAGCCCCCGGTTCCCCCAGAGGAGGGGAGAGAACGCCAGAAAGCAATGCATCATCTGTGTTTTCCTGCCTTGTGGCTGTGGGCTGCTTAGAAAACAGCCCAGGGAGGTCCTTATATCAGACACGCTGACGGCCTCATGCCCCTCCAGTTCCCAGGGAAATCATGCTTTGCTTGATCATGGGATTTTCTTGGAACACGAGCCTGGGCGTAAATGCACAGCCGGAAGGCAGATGCCCTCCTGGAAGGTGTACAGTGTGTTCCTGGGGCTAGCAGCCAAGCCGCGCTCTCCTCCCGGCACCACCAGGCCCAGCTGCACGGGGAGGGGGTGGAGGTGCAGCCTGGCTGAGGTGCAAGTGGAACTGTGCTTGTTAAGGCCACACTCCCTCCGGATTAGCCATCACTGCATGTCCCCCCCCATATCCGAGGCCACCTCAGGGCACAGCCTGATTTGTACCCCAGCATCTAACATGATGCTTGGCCCACAGTCAGGGAAAATCTACATTGGCAGCATCTGTGAAAGATTCAGAATCCCAAAGGGAACCAGATGGAGGTCTCAATCCAGGCAGCAGCCTTTACAGCAGCCCACCCCATGCCCATTCTCACTCAGGGCTATATCCTCCCTGTCCCCCACTTTTCTTCTCCGGAAAACGTAGACTGATACCCAAGAAATTAGTAAAATGGCTGCTTCTGAGGAGGACATGGCCTGCATCAGTTATATTTAGTCTGTATGAAAATGATGTTCGATTTTTAAAATCATCGATATAAATATACCTTTAAATTTTGGATCAGTAATACTACGCGTGGTAACACATTTTAAAAGTACAACTATATCCAGTGGCAATGAAGTTTCTTTCTACCCTCGTGGGAGGCATAAAAACAGGCCCCAGAGATGTCCATCTCAGTCACAGCTGTGACTATGCTACCTGACACGACAAAAGGGACTGCTTTGAGAACATTAAAATAGGGAAATCATCCTGGATTATCCAGTCGGTCCAGTACAATCAGAAGGGTACCTTCAAGAGGCAGGAGGGAAGGTCAGAGTGGGAGAAGAAGAAGGTGAGGACAGGAGCAAGTGACAATGACGCGGGGCCGGCAGGGAAGGAAGTGAGAGCAGTTTCTAAAAGCCAGGGAAGGCAAGGAAGTGCGTTATCCCCTCAAGCCTACAGTAGGAATGTGGCCCCACAGACACATTTCAAACCTCGGACACCCAGAACTATAATAATGTGCATTGTTGTAAACCACTAAGTGTGTGGTAATTTGCTACAGAGGCAATAGGAAATAATACAACCCCTGACATCTCAGTTCTCCTTCCCAGAGGCAATGGTTCCTCCCTGTTCATTGTGTTTCTTTCCATAAACTGGCAAACATGTATATGATAGAAACAGAGAGACTGAGAGAGAGATGGATATACAGACAGCTACATAGGTAACATAGATATGTATATATTGTCTATACGAAACATAAGCGATTCTAAGTACGTGTATGTAGGTGTATCTGTATTTGCTTTGTCATACAAATTCTACATACTATACATCATTCTACACCTTGATGTGACCTCCTAATAGTCTAGATTGGAGACCTTCCTGTGTCAGTGCACACAGATATGCTTTGTCCCTCAAAAAATATTTTAAGAGAAAACATAGAAAAAAAATCAGCAAGAGATTCCTTGAGAATCAGTCTGTTTTACTTTCTTGTTCTAGCTACACCAGTCTGTGAGGGACAATTGCTTCCTGATATGTGCCTTTGTTAGATCCAGGGAAGAATGTATAGATAATTCAGCAGGTGGTAACTGAGGGAAAGAAGGCTGCCTGCCTTATTTCTGATACTCTGTCTGCCCCTCTCTGCCCCCTCCTCACACCTAGTGTTTTCTTCTAACAGAAAGAAGACACAATTAAGCCAGAAGAATTGGTGTCATTAGTGCCTAGACAAAAAGCACTTGTTCCATATTTAGTGTATTTGGGAATTACCAGCCCAAGTGACATCCCTCTCTCTGGGTTTAAGCTCTGAACACTTTCTAGATGGGTGAACCTGCCTCACAGCTTCATCTTGGACTATAACCTCTATGATTATCAGTTTAATTGCTCAACAGTGATACAGATTAAATTAAATAAGAAAGCGTGAATAAAGCACCCATCACAGTAGTTGTGTTGGGAAAACCAGGGACCATCCTCAGGGTTAAGAACTCATGGAGGAGTCATGGAACTCAAAAAAGCCATTATACTCACAATTCTGGTTTATTACAGTGGAAGGATACACATTAAAATGAGCAGAAGAAAGATTCCCATAGGACAGAGTCTAGGAAAAACTAGATATGAGCTTCTAGTTCTCCTTTCTCAGTGGAATCATATGGAGAGCACTTATCCTCCCAGCAATAATACCTGACAACACCTGTGAAGTTTTGCCAACCAAGAAAGTTCACCTGAGCCTTGGTGTCCAGTGTTTTTAGTGGGGATCAGTTACATAGGCATGATGCATCCAGGTGACTGGCCTTAGCTACTCAGTATCTAGCCCTCCCCGCCCCCAGCATGATATCAAATTGATATAGTATAGCTCAAACCCCAGGCACACAAAATAGTCATTCACTGTAAATCGTGTTGTTAGCATAAACAATCTGAGGTGCTCCACATCTCAGGCACACAAAGAGGCAGGAAATTTCACCGGCTTAAAGACCAGAAACAGACAGATAGCCAGTCCTGAAGACCTTTGAAACGTGCAAGGTTTGGGCAAGCCAGGCCTGCTGAGTTAACCCTTTCTGCACAATGCCTGCCAGAGTATGTAAACAAGGACTTATTTCCACCCACAACAAACCTCCCTCCCTCCGTAACCCAAACAAGATTGTTAATAATCTAATAGTAAGTTATCAACTGAGCTGTTATTGTGCCAAGCACTGTGTTTAACGCCATCATTTCAGATGTTTATACTAATTTTCAGTGGTGTCACCTGTTCCCTATTTTACATAAGAGGAAACCAAATTCAGAGAGGTTGAGTAATTTATTTATTACCACACTGCAAGTGTGTTCAGGAAGAGGATTCAAGTCAAGCCTCCGACAACAGAGCTTTGCTAAAATCACCTCGACTTCACCCACGTTTACTAAAATCGGCACCAAAGAGAGACAATTGGCATGGCACTTCTGCACGGATGCCCAACAGATTCATAAAGTTTCACATCTTTTTCTTAAATGTCACTTCCCACAGGAAGAATTCTGTGGATCCTCAAGCTTAATTCAATCTACCTGTCAGCACAGTCACAAGCAATTTATATGAAGGACCGTCAAGTAGAAATGGAGACTTAACATCATGAGAAGAAGTGGATGAAGACAGGACCCCCCGTTTGCTGCCAAGAGCAAGTGAACACTCTGCCCTTGGCCAAGAAAGTAGGCTCAATTCTGCCAGCTGTCAAGGAAGCTCAGCCTGGACAGTCACCTGGATTTCTTCTCTGACTGGGGAAGTAACACCTGAAGGTTTGGAAAGAGAGGCATTTGCTGAGGGAGAAAGGGCATGGCATTTGTACAGTCTTTTACATCATTATTTTAAATGTTAAATGTTTAAACTTTTTGGACCCTGGGCCAAATCTCAAATCACCCTATTATTTAAAGCTCTCAAAGCAGGACGTTTTATTGCTTTTTTGGAGTCCATAGGAAAACCGTAATAGCAATTATTTAAAATTTATAATAGCTGTTTTCCTAATACATGTAATAAGCTGCTTGAAAGCAGGAACAATTTCTGACTTATTTATCACTATATGTCAAATGTCCAAAACAGAGCCTGGTACTTAACAGGCTTTCAATAAATATTTGAATGAGTAAATGAATAAACAGTATGAGATGGTTTGATAGGAGATAGGTTCTGCTTAGGATGGTTTCTTACCCCTCTGGGAGAGCTGACCATTTAGGGAGAAAATGTCCCATCTAGGTGGACAGAAGGGGGCAGAGGTTAAGCACAGAGGCTTAGAAATCAGATTTGCTCAAGCACAAAACCCCGCTCTGCAATTTACCAGCTATGGAACCTTCATCGTATTAGTTATTTTCTCTGTGCCCATATCCCCTTCCCTGTAAAATGAAGATAATGTTAATCTGTCTCCCAGGGGTTTGAGGATTAAATGTCTTGTTATTACATGAAGTGAGCTGAGGGCAGATCCTAGGACACAATATGTGTTCTACGAATGAGGCAGGCCCTCATTCCAGAGATGGCGGCAGCGATGTCTCCCATAGTCTTTCTGAACTGTGGCCTTGCCTCTCCCTCATGAAGAGGTGGAATCTGTGCTCCCTTTCCTCAAATATGGCTTTGCTCTATGACCCAAAAAGGACGTGAGAGGGGAGAGATGTGGAAGGTCAAGACCAGGCCTTAAAAGAGGACTGTCAGCTTCCACCTGCACCTGCTTTTATGGAATGAAGCCTCCCTGCTGTGAGGAAGGCAAGGAGGTGGCATTTGGCTTTGGTGTGGTAACAGGCAGAGGCTGAAGGGCAGTGAAGAGGCTCTTAGTAGAGGCTTGAAAGGCTGTAAGAAAATTGTTATTGGAGGTTTGGGAAAAGGACACCGAGTTATGTAACAGCACAATATTTGGCAATACTTTATGTATAGTAAGGTGGAGAATAGAAAAATGTACTCCATAAATGTGTATGTCTGGGTAAGAAGACTGATGAAACCATTGACTGACTCTTTGTAGCTGCCTATGGTAAAGTAACCAGCAGGAGGGTGGCCTAAAGCAGGGAATGTTCAGCATTCAAGCAGAATTTAGAGGACATATTCTCAAGCTAGGATTTGCAGGTTTAGCAAATAAAACTGTTTCTATTTGCTGCTTCTCCAATGGAGGAAAAGAGCCTCTGAGTCAATAAAAACCTGTGGGAAAAGATCAAATCTAGGGCGATGCCACCAAAACACAGCCTCAGGCTAAAGATGAAGTAAAGAGCGTGGTTGTAACAGTCTCTATGAAGGCTCAGAAAATGTGCAAGAGTGTTGCTTCTAGATCCCGTCAGCAAGACAAAAGAACTTAGATGAATAGTAAGGATGTTGTTATACAAGATCTTGACTACAGTCCAAAGTAGAGAGACTACCTTTCTTGTGGAGATCTGTGGGCATTCATGTTTTTGCCTGGTTGTGTGAACCTCAACAAAATTCATAAAACCCAACAGTTTTAAAGAGAACTACAGCAATGGGAGCCACACTGGCTTGAAGTAAGGAGACAGGTATATCAGAATGAAGAAAGACCTCTGAGCTCCCAAATTCTATGGATAAGAAGTGAGCCTAGAGAGCTACACAGCTATAAAAATAGATTATTTCTAATGAAAAAAAATATGTATTCAGAAGGCAAAATTCAGAGCCCAAGCTACTGAGAATGATTCCCAGAAGCAGAAATGGACCCTCACTGATATTTGCATTCTCTGCCCATGGAGCAGAGAGGATTGATAACATGCACACTGTATTTCAGAAATGCTATGGACCAGTGACTACCATGAGCCTTCCACAGTCATTCTGTCCTTGTTTTCGTTTTATGTTGAGTGTATGGAAGGCAGATGGATCGTCTTTCTGTTTAACAGAACTCTTCCTCTGAGGAACGACATCTGAGGAGCAGCACTAAGGATTCTCATCTAGATTTAGATGACAAGATCTGGAACCTCAAGGCTGAGCTTGGCGCCATAATGCAATGGGGATACTAGTGGTCTTAGGAGGAAACGGATGTAGTCTGCACTTTAGAGAAACATAAATTATGGCCGTCGGTAGACTGTGCTAGATTTGGTTTCTAATAGTGGCCCATAGCAGTGCCTTCCACTCCACCTGCCCTGCAAGGTCATCCTGAAGGGCATTTGCAATATTGACTGACCAGAAGCAACCTAAATGGCTAACATCAGGGGCTGGGTAAATTGTGATCAAGGGCACTAAAAAAATGTAATAGTTGAAAATTTAGTGGCATAGAGTAAATGGTGGTCATAACACATTTTTTAAAGGAAAATATAGAAGCATGTAAAACAAGCCTGTGTGTGTACGTGTGTGCATGCGTGTGTATATACACACACAAATAACTGGAAAGATAAAACCACAAAGATGAGGAACACACTCTCTCAAGTAGGATGATGGGAAAGTTTTGTTTGCTCTTTGTGTATTTGTAGTTTCTAAAAATGAACACTTGTAACATTTTTGGGTATATTTTTACTACTTTTTAATAATAATGTATATACATACACACAGTATACTGACACTGTGCCTCCTAAATTCTGGGATCTCAGAGCTCATTCTCTTTCTAATAAAAGGTCTTAGGGGTTAAGTGTGCAGCTATCATTAAGGCTTAGTTTTCTCATCTGTAAAACCTGAGCTGGCTCTGTGACCTTTATAACCAAGAGCTGTGTAGCTTCCAAGGCTGGATCTTAAGATGGCTAGAGCTGCTCCCTATGTCTCTTGAAACATTGGCCTCGGTATCCAATTTCCATTCTGGGAAGAGGCTAAACAGCTGTGTGGAGAGGCCCATGCAGAGAAGGGAGGCCTCCATCCTAAGTGCCACCTGAGCTTCAGACAACATCTGGCATCAACAGCTCACCATCTAAACAAGACCATTTCAGAACTTGAAGCTTTTCTGGTGTCTCCATCAACATTACATGAAGCAAGGTCAAATTGCAGAATGTAAGAAATAACAAGTTGTTTTAAGCAACTGTGTTTTGCCGTGATTCATTACACAGTCACGGACAACCACAATAATGACTGTTTGTTATTATTGTGATCATTACTTTTTGTATTTCTGTATTGGTTTCATTTTCCCTTGCCTTGGTTTACACCACACTGGATTGGGTGGAGAAATGGAAACTTAGTATGTTCAGTTGTTACTCGCCCTTTGCTGACAGCAAAGCAAGTCTGCAAATCACCTCTCACACAGTCTGCTGGAACTCCAATAGAGTCACAGATTGGGAGATGCACAGGCGCACAAATACCTGTCAGAGGACATGATGAAGTTTAACAAGGATGAACGCAAGGCCCTGAGTTTATATGAACAAGCCAGCTGCCCAAGGACATGTGGCTTTAGCAGAAAAGCATGTTTAAGAAACTTGGCTTTATTTTTTTCTTGGGCATTAAGCTTATAAGTACACTAAGAGTGATGAGGCTGCCAAAAAATCTGATATGGTTGCAGACTCTTATCAATGTAAAGCCCCAGAATGAGGAAGTTTGTATGCTTACTCTAATGGGGTCAGACCACTTTTAGAAGAGCCAGCTTTGCCCGAGGCACTTAAAAAGTATGATGGATAAACGTGGGTACATTCAGGGGAGAGTGCAAAACGGTTTGCCATACTTAAGCAGATATGTGTTACTCTTGATTAAACAAACATTTTGACTAATGAGCATATAGATGTGTAGAATAAAGGATGGCAGGAATAAGTTTTGAAAATTTGTAACTATCAATGCTGTGTCTTGGTTTTATCCATTCATTTAACAAATACCAAACGGATACTGGATTCCTGGCACTCTTTTAAGTATTAGAGATGGAGTAATGCATTCCCTGCCATCTTGTAGCTGGTATTTTTATAAAACCAAGTAATAGTAACAGGATAATTTGGAAGAGTGAAACAAATAAAGATCATAGGTTGGAAAGTCTCTGTGGGGGAGGGTCATGAGAAAAAACTAGGCATTATCCTTCTAAGGCAGTAGGAACAGAAAGTGGGAAGATCACCAACAAGGAGAAGTTGACATGTTAAGAAAAAAAAAAGTGGAGAGAAAGCCTGTGTGGCTGGAACACACGGAGAGAGTGAGGCGAGCTGAGTCCGATGACTTTAAATGTTCTACTTTCCAAAGTCTCGTTGCTCCGGGGTTTTAAAGCCAGTTTGGGGGCTTAACTAATGTAATTATTTTACACAGAAGATGTAAGAATAGAGACTGGAAGAGCAACTGTAGTTCCCACAGGAGCCGTTCTCAGGTCTCTGGAATTTGGCATGTGGATTTGGGTGAGGTCACAGTTTGTATGTCCCCAGGAGACAGCATTGTGATTTTATTCCATAGAAGCTACAAAGGTTGCAGAAGCTTCTGGTGCATACCTGCACCCAGTGACAGCAGTGACAGATCCGTGGTGGTAGGTAGTGAATTTCTCATCATAGGAGAAGTCCACGTAAAGTCTTCCTAGCGCCTTGAAATTATAGGACATGGAAATTACGCAGTTGGTGTTAGACAGGAATTAGGATTTCCCAAAGGGTGGGGCATATGCCACAGTCAGTAATGGTAGGTGTTAAATGGACATGTCATTAAATAATGTCAAATCAAGCAGTAAAAATATTATTCCATTTTACTTTCTTTTAAATATGATTTTTTTCAAAGATAACATCTTATTTGGCCTTATCACCTAATATTTACTTTGTATCCTTTCTTTGAAAAGGGAAATACGGGCAGCGCCTGTGGCTCAGCGGGTAGGGCACCAGTCCCATATACCAAGGGTAGCGGGTTCAAACCCAGCCCCGGCCAAACTGCAACAAAAAAATAGCCGGGCCTTGTGGCAGGTGCCTGTAGTTCTAGCTACTTGGGGAGGCTGAGGCAAGAGAATCACCTAAGCCGAGGAGTTGGAAGTTGCTGTGAGCTGTGACACCACAGCACTCTACTGAGGGCTATAAGTGAGACTCTGTCTCTAAAAAATAAATAAATAAATAAATAGGGAAATACATTCTTAGATATAGACAATTTTGCAGGTGATACCTGATTTTTGAGATAATATAAAGTGCACACAGATGGAAACAAATGAAGCCTTCCCAGCAATACCAAAAAACCAAGCAAATTGAAACTTGCAGGAGTGAATCAGAAATATTCACTGTTGACTTAGTTTCTTAGAAGTGAAATAATGAACCATAAACTGTCTGTCTCAAAACTTTTGTAGTGACCCACCTATCATCTTGCAAGTCTTGGAAAACACATATTAATTTATGGGCTTATTTATGTGTGTATGCATATAGGCAATATGGGACATGGAATTTATGGCAGTGACATAAAGATTACTTTCACAAATAAATTTTATTAATACATTATAGTTATTTAAAAAAACACCATATACATAATCATGGATGTTATATGTTGTGAACCATTGCTAATATGCCAACTAAAACCATGCTGTAATCAAACAACATCACAAACAGTAACCAAAAGCTTAGAGCTTAAAAAGTATTTTTGTTCTGTACTAACAATATGAATGTGGGCTTCAGGCAATACTTGATCCAGGAGCTAAAATGAAAACACAAAGATGCATTTTTATTTATTTCTTGCCTTTAATTTTTGATTGATTGTAGGTTGGTCAATAGGCTCTACAAGTTGGCCCTTGGCAACTAACAAGTTCAAAGATAAAAGTAAAGATGGTTTCTCACCCCCAGTAGTTCAAGAAATTTTCATGGGGGCCTGGATGCCTTTGCCTCCATCCCTGAACTAATTAATGTGGTCAGAGAATGGAGCCCATGGATTTTCTCAGCCATGAGTCTGAAGGTGGAGTGAATTGCTTCCCCCGACCCCAACATTCATTCAGAGTATTACTGTCAGAGTAGGGTGAGAGTATTTGGGTTGGGACTAACAGAGTTACATTACAACAGTACTTCTCAAACATTAATGTGTACAACAACCGCATGGGCATTGGTTAAAACAAAGATTCCTCTTCGTTAGGTCTGGGATGGGAATTCCAATTTTGCCCCTATAATAAACTTCACATCATTCTAATACTACTGATATGTGGCTTCCGTGCTTTGAGTACTGAGGCGTTATACCATCTACTGCAGAAGCTGGAAGACAGCCATTCCTAATAATAGTAAGTGATCAGACCAGGAGGAAGGTGGTTTTCTGCCTCAACACAGCATTTTACCAGCATCACTCATATCCATGATAAAGCCTCGTTTTTCATATCCAGAAAGAGTTCATCTCTTCCTTGCCTGCTGGAGGCATGGGCAGGAAGGTGGTCAGATGCATACATCATGTAGCATGAGCCCCTGGGGCTGCTCGGTCTTGCTCAGGGTAAGTAAGGACAGATAAAGATGTCCCTGTTAACTTGGATGCCTTTGTATAGAAGTCTGCATTCCTCAAGATTTACACAATTCACTGGATGGATCAGAGAAACAGCCCAGAGCTGCTGTTTGTATTCTATGAGTGAGATTCACTGGAGAAAACCAGAGGTCAAGGTAGAGTCATATAATTTCATGGTTGAAGACTTTAGCCCATACTGCATACTTCTCAGATAAGGTGTTTATTGCTGTAGGGGAAATTTGAACTTTGTTGGACAAAAGAGACCAAAGTCTTTTACTTTTTAAATACCATGTTAGTCTTTCAGCCAAAAGCTTACAGTCAGGCTTCTGCGTGAGTGCAGGATTTGGGAGGAATCTGACATGAGAGAAGCATTGAGCCTCACAGAAAATGCCTGCAATTGGATCAACCATTCCAGGGTATGTGCCAGACAATCAATAGTGGATTCAATCAGGATTTTAGCTATAACAAGGGATAGTTATGCCTTTACCATGAGGGGAATTTGATTAATCTTTTCATGGTTGAGCTAATGCTCAGATATTGACCAAAATGATTGTCAAACAAATTCATAAAATCAACACGCACATAAAATCTCAGTATTCTTAAAGAAGTGGTGATTTAGGTTGCAGAACCCTGCTTCGACTTGCCATGGCAGTTTCTTGTCACATTTCACAAAAAGATCAAATGTAGCACAGCCAGGCACAGGAACCGCTGTCTGAGGGTAGGAGTTGTGGGCTCACATCACATATTCCATCTTCTTTATACATGGTAAAAGAAGTAATCTTGGTAATCTTCCTTGGTAAAATAAATTTAAAATGATAGAGGCCTTGTTTCTAAAAGTATTTTGCTCCCTTTCGTTTAATCATTTGATTTTTTAGTTTATCCATGTTTTCATATGTTGATTTCTCAGAGGAAATCAAATCATCCACAATGAAAAGAATAATCAGGAATATGTGAGTATTTCCCTTGCTTGAATATACTTTCCATGAGGGCAGAGAAAGTCTATTTTGATCAGTATGGATAGCTACCACCTCTCACGGTGCCTGGCACATTGGAAGCATCCATTGCATGATATGAATGATATAATACAAAACTGAATTAAAGTGCCTGGAAAGACACGTGTTTCCTCTCACAGATTGGTACCTAGTGGGAGAGGTAGAATTGTATAAGGAAATAAAAAAGTGTGTACATAGGAACAGAGGCATAAGAGTGTGTGACGTGTTTCAAAACAGGCAAAGATTTTGGTACAAATAAAGCAATGAAATGCACAGTGGGGAATAGTGAGAGGTAAGAATGAAAAGGGAGAAGGGGCCAGATTATGATCTTTATTTTTCAGGCCATTTTTACATAGCAAAATATAATTCAACTCGGTTTAATCACAAACTATATCATATTGGCACATGTAACTGAAAAGTCCAGAATATCTACATTCGGGCACGGCTAGATCTAGGTGTCTAAATGATGTCAGCAACAGTCTGTCTTCCCATATTTCTTGTCTCAGCTTCTTCATGCCCATCAATTCATGAGTGGCTTAACAAAATAGGGTATATGTATGTGGTATACTATGGAATACTACTCAGCCATGAAGAAGGATGAATTAAGGCGTTTTGCAACAATTTGCATGGAACTGGAGACCAGTATCCTAAGTATTTTCCAAGTTGTTATCATTTTCATCCAGGCTGCCTCATGTAAAATGATGGAAAGAGTGAGCCTCAGTAACCCTAACCTTACATTCTTGTGGTTGAGGAACCCCAGTGGAAACAGGATACATTTTATGCATGGTTCAAACAAAGCACCAGGATCTGGTGCTCATGGGCTTCAATTCAAGCTCAGGTTGGTTCACATGCCCATTGTTAGCCCAACAGTGCCAGCCCAGGGAATGTGGCATTCTTACTGGCCAGTCCCAAACATGTTCTTATCCCTATATCCTGTAAGTGTGATGGCGTGGATTGAGTTGGGGAAAGGTAGGGATTCTATTTTTTTTTAATTTCAGGATAATATGAAGGGACATACAATTAGGTTACATTATTTGCCTTTTTAAAGGTCAAAGTCAAAGAAAACAAGATCAAGTGGAGATATAGCAAGAAAAAAACTCATAAAGGCAGAAAGCAGATGAGCAACTGCCTATGAATGGAGGAAGGAGTGGGAAGGAGGAATTGCAAGGGAGCAAAAGGAATCTTTTGAGGCAGTGGGTATGTTCGTTACCTTCAATGTTTATCAAAATATGTAAAGTTGTATACTTAAACACGTACAGTTTATTATATGCCATTTATATTTCAGTAGGATGATGGGTGGGCAAAAACAGTCACCTTTGATAGCGTGCCACACAGCAACAAGGAGTTGGCACTAGTTTTTAATCAGAAGAGTAATAAAATCAGGGCTTTGAAGATCATTATGGAAACCATGAGGAGAAAATGTTGGAAGGACAATGGTTAGCATAGAAACAAGGAAAACTGTTAAGGGGCCCACTGGCTATTTCCTGTGACCCACCTTACATCTCTCGGTCCACCTGTGGCAGCCACCTTTGTGCAGCATAGGCTAATACCATCTCAGCTCAGCTCTATCACATTAGTCACTGGAAGTCTACAACACCTGGCCTGGAAGAAGTATCCAGGTGCTAATGCTCCATGGGGGTAAAAGTCCAAGGACACGGCCTCTCACAACCCTCCATCATGCTCTAATCACCTCCTTGGAAGGAGGTGTCCACAGTGATGCCAGCCCAGTGGTTTCTCTCTGTTACTCTTTTACTCCCCCTGGTCTTTTTACTTCTGTTCCCTGAGTCACTTCCTGTGCTAAACTACCCATGTAAAAGTTGCAAGGTCTGATTTCTTGGGGTTTGGGGAGCTCAGATAGGATGATGGGTGAAGTTGATAGTCTGAACCATGCTGAGAGCCTGAACTAAGGCAATGACGGTTTAAATAGAAAACCAGAGAACGGTTTACCCAAAAGACAAGTGGTAGGTGGGCAGCGCCTGTGCTCAGGAGGTAGGGTGCCGGCCCCTTATACCGAGGGTGGCAGGTTCAAACCCGGCCCCAGCCAAACTGCAACCAAAAAATAGCCAGGTGTTGTGGTGGGCACCTATAGTCCCAGCTACTTGGGATGCGGAGGTAGGAGACTCGCTTTAGCCCAGGAGTTGGAGGTTGCTGTGAGGTGTGTGATGTCATGGCACTCTACCAAGGGTGATAAAGTAAGATTCTGTCTCTACCAAAAAAAAAAAAAAGACAAGTGGTAGGACACAGTGATTGGATTTGAAGGGAATGGGAGACATCATGAACACCTAGTTAATCCAGGAAGTCAGCGAAACCCAGAGGAAACAGGAATGAGTATTTTACCAAAAAACAAAAATCAAATACATGCATGCATATGTGTATGTGTGTATACACACACACACACACACGTATATATATATATAAAATCTGTGCATGGATGCATTTAAGACTCATGATTTTGAGGAGTTAATATTTCGGCTTGCAGGACATTTAAATTTTGGAAAAAGTCTAAATTACTGTTTAAGTGCTAGCTCCAGTGATGGTTCACCAATTATCCCAGAACATTAAACAAGCCACCTTTTATACACTGATATGGAAGGTAACAAGATGGAAGAATTCAGACGGCACAGCGGGGATGGCTTGTCTTGGCACTCACTGTGTTATCTATGGCCTCACCTGGAACGCTCTAAGGCCAAGGCCTAAAATTATCGATTGGCTCATTTACTCCCATGGCTGGGTTCCAGGCCTCTTGGAGAGAGACAGCCAGGTGGGCGGTGTTGCTCTGTTGGTCTGGGTGGTCACAAAAGTTTGCCTGTGTCTAAGTGAGTGGATCAAAGACCTCCCCTATGTTGTCACTATCACATTATAAAAAGAGCATGTGAGATTATTTGTTTTCTACTGCTGCTGTAATAAATTACCACAAATTTAGTAGCCTAAAGCAATGTATCTTTAATCCCATTGACAGTGCTGTCCAGTAGAAATAGAACACAAGCCACATGTATACTTTTAAATTTCTAGTAAGCATATTTAAGAAAGTAAAAAGATACAGGTAAAATTAATTTTAATAATATATTTTGTTTAACCCAAACTATCCAAAATTTTATCCTTTTGACATTAAATCACTATAAAAATCATTGAGCTATTATGCATTTTTTTTTTTTTTTGAGACAGAGTCTCACATTGTAGAGTCTACCATTGGTAAAGTACCGGGGCATCATAGCTCACAGCAACATCAATCTCTGAGGCTCAAGCAGTCCTCTTGCCTCAGCCTCCCAAGTAGCTGGGACTGTAGGTGCCCACCACAATGCCTAGCTATTTTATAGAGATAGAGTCTTGCTCTTGCATTTTTATAACAAATCTTCAAAATTCATTACCCATTTTTCACTTAAATCATACCTTAACTTGGATTAGTAGTAATCAGGTTGTGCAACTTGGCACATTTGAAGTTATTCTGGGGAAACCACATATACCATTCAATGTCAGAAAGAAATTTTTAATTTTTGACATAATTTCACCAGCTTCTGTACGAATCTTCTACTGAATCAAAGGTAGAATTGGGGAGAAGGAAGAGTATAATAAGATATTGCAGGCTGACTGTCAACAAAGGAGCCTTCATCGTTTGCTGTAAGTTCGGCCCTGTTCCCACTTCTATGCTCTACAGCAGCCAGCTGTGTTTGGAGTAGATCACTGGAGAAGGTCAAAGTGGATCGGTTCTGAACAATAAAATTCTAGTCTTACTATCATGTTTTGGTGCTGGTATTATGTTAATCCCTGAAGGGCAGTCGCCTAGGAGGTTGGCTAATGAACGGAGTTTACCTTCAGTCCTTTGCCTCCCACATCAGCTTCCCCAGCTGTCCCAGGAGTCCGTGAATAAAGCCAACGTAACTGATCCTACTCCAGGAAAAGATGAGTTGTGGATGGTCAGTCCTTTTGCACACTTACAGCATAGAACACGCTTCCCTGCCCTGCAGGTTCTTCCTGTTCTAGCTGTTTGGAAACCCCCCAGTCATCCGTCTTGACCTGACACAACAGTATTCTCCTTGGGAAACCTCCAGCACCACTGATCTCTGCCTTTTATCATTCCATATTCTCTTGTACATCTTCTATCAGAGCCTCTAACGCTTTTTACTATGATGGTTTATTCATCTCTCTGTCTCCCCAATATATTGTTACATTCCCCAAGGAAAAGACTATGCCATTTATCCTCTCCTTCTTTGTGATTATCACAGGCTTTTCACATAGTAGATACTCAGTCATGGGGGTTGCTTTGGTGCACTGAATAGAGGAAAGCTAATTGGCCCATATGGGGGAATAATCGTGTGCCCTTGGCTTTGTCTGTTCCCTGAGGTCTGAGGAGATAGGATTTGCATACTTTCTTGTCTTGGGTCAAGAGAGTCACATGCAGTTCAAAGTACTAGGAGTTGAATACAGGGATATTTGACAATATATCTCTTTAGTTAGATAAAGAGGACTTTTCATATACATTGGGGAAAAAAATCAATGAAGTTCCTGGCCCCTTTGCCTTTAACAATAGTCTTTCTGAGAAGCAGAGAGAGCGAGCCTCTAAGAAGGTGATTAATGTGAGCTCCTGCTGAGAACTTCAAATTGATCTTGGCAAAGAAAATGTCATTTCTCTGCCTGTCCCTTAGCTTCAGAGAGAAAACATGGAAAGCACAGTTTCAAACAAACTGAAGAGTGTACACAAGATATTTTGAAAGAAGACAGAGGGTACAACAGGCCACCCTGGAGTAAAAACAAGTGGGTCCGTCCCCTCAATAATCAGAGTTCATTTCTATTATTACATTGCCTCCACTAAGTTACCTCCTTGCTTGTTCCTCTTTAACAGTGACACACCTCTTCCTCCAAGTGACACCCTGATCTCACAGGTGGCTGATGTCATAACTACTGTGGCATTCTTTCATTTTTTTCATATATTTATAGAGACACTCAGCTCTGAGGAAGTGGAAATAAATCAGACATGGCAGTCCTGGCAAAGCTCACATTCTAGTGGAAAAAACAGTTAGGAAACGTGAAATTATAATTGACTGTCATAAATACATTACTAGAGATGCCTATGAAACATTTGATGATGTGGAAAAGAAAAATATTTACTTTGTCTCTTTGTTAACTTCTTTAACTCATATATATTAGCAGTGACCCCGTGGTGTACCAGTCCCTGGTGTTACAACAGTGAAAAGACAGTCAGAGTTGCTATTTTGAAAAGTTTCTGGGCTCAAAGAGCTTGTGTGGTGAAGAGATCTGAAGAGATAATAGTGTGGCTGGAACTCAGTGGTCAGAGTGCAAAGTGGCACAAAACGAGGGGGCAGAGCTGGGCAGAGGCCACATCACAAAAGGCTTTGCAGTTAGTTTTTGTGTTTTTATGATTTTTTTTTTTAATTTGTAAGGTAGAAGCATTCAGGCCAGGCAGCAACAATCTACAAGTTGTACTTTTGATGAATCATTCCAGCCATTCAGTGGAGAGTGGCTCTGGGTGAGGAGTTGAGGTCAAAAGGAGAGTCAAGATTAGGAAGCCGAGAGATCAGTGGGGAAGAGAGATGAGTCGGGCAGAAGTTCAGGTGAGAACTTACCATGCATCAGAATAGGAAGTGACAGTAAAAATGAAGAGAAGACGATAGGTGGAAAAACATTCTTCAGACACACAGTAAGGAACAAGCAATAACAGGAGGAGGGGAGAGCATGTAGAAAAAAACGGGAGCAGGAAACATTTGAGAAAACTGGGTTTTCTTCCCTGTCACTACGAGGAACATCACTACCATCATCATCACCACCATCACCTCCACCCTCACCATCAGGCACTTCCACTGCCATCATCCTATCACTGCTGTCATCTCCACCGTCACTGCCATCATCAGCATCATCTTCATAATCTTCATTCTGAGTACCACTGATCTCTCTTCCCCATTGATCTCTTGGCTTCCTAATCTTGACTCTCCTCTTGACCTCAACTCCTTACCCAGAGCCATTAATTACCACAGTAATGGGTAATTATTTTTATCGTATAACAGTTTGAGTTTACAGGGAATTTTCATCAGTATTAACTCGTTGGGATTTCTCAAGCTGGCTCATCAGTGTTGAGTTCTCAAACTATGATGTTCTTATCTACCAGCTTTTCCCTCACCACTCTCTGCATTGTCACTGGCCGGCCGTTCCGCCTCTAGATCTCCCCCAGGCTCTCCATCTTTTTGATCTCCTCTGTCTTCAGGTGCCTCCCTTTCTAATTTCATTCTTTGGCAAGACATTCTCCAATGATCCTTTATGGCCCTGGATGTTTAGTCATGCCTTTGGGCTCCCCTTACATCCCAACTAGGCCTTAAACTCGGGTCACTTTGAATATTCATTCTTTCTGATTATGAACATCACAAAATTTTCCTGAGAGTGATTACTACCATTAGACTCTCCACACCAACTAAACCCCAGTATCATCTCATTCTTTCTTTGTGTAGTAGTCACCTCCCTGAAGACCCCCACCACCTACTTTAAAGAAAAAAAAAACAAAGGAAACCTTCACACAGGGCCCTATACGTTCTCTATTCTGCAGCTTAAAATCTTTCTTTGGATTTTTTTTTATTATTTCAATTTATCTTTGTATCCAACGGTGTCTTTTCTCAACCTTACCAATAACAATTAACAAACTAGTTATTTGATTGTTACTTTGAATCTTTCACTAGGACTGCATCAGTGGGAGCTGCTTTTGGAAGACTTTAAATTTTATTTTGACTGAGTCTTATACCTAGATAACATCTGTCCGAATGATATTTCAGGTCGCCACTATTTCATCCTCTCTAAACCGAGTAGAATGTGGGGACTTTATCATTCACTTCTTAGCTCTGAAGAGCATATAATCCTGCTCAGTTTTCTGGGTAATCCCTTGGTTTACTACAAAAGGAGGAAAGGTGCTCTTACAGTCAGAAATGTGTTCTTGTTAGGCCCCTCAGCATCTCTGCATCTATTCAAGGATTCTAATACTTCCTCGAGGTCATCAGTCTCTTAAGTCATAGCGGGTTGATTTCAGCTGGTAACAAAAGAAGCTACATTATTTTTCAAAATGTCTCTGAACAAGCTCGTGGGATCAACCCCATATATCAGAATGCCAATTAAGAAAAATTCTTACAGAAAGTTACTTTAAAGATACCATTGATGATTTTGAAAATTTCAGACTATGTCTCTGGACAAAGCCAAGTCACCAGATTTCTTGGAACCTAGAGGATATTGTACAGATTCAGGAAAAAGGGCTTTTCCAAAATTATGCTTTGATGAGATAACTTCAGATTCTATTGACAAATTGTTAAAAAAAAATACCCCAAAGTGTTATTAAGGGCATTATTCTTAAGATCACAAATATCATCTTAATAAGGATCTAAGAGAGATAAATTCCAATCTGATTTTTTTATGCCAAGAACATTTGTACTTCTCCTGGAAAAGCGTCTTGTTTTTATTTGATGGGGATTATGAGTAATGGAAAAATAGTCAAATTTTCTTAGGAATTAGAAATTCAAATATTTGCCTCACCTGTTTCTGGAACACACACCGTGTTGTGCTGTGTGTTAACTCTATACCGAGTTCTAGTGCACACCCTCTGTCTTGTTTTCCTACTAATTTTCACTCTATTTATAGTTTCCACTACTTTGTGATGTCACATGGGAATCCTTTCTGGAAAAGACGGATGCATAAGTAAATAATAGATTTTCTTAGTTTCTAGTGTCATTGAAATGTTATAGCTCTTTTCATGCTGTTAAAGAACTTCAGTAAAAAGGTGACAAAGGTAATCAGAACCATTTTGTGTTTGCGTAGAACTCTGAACCCAGATTCAGCATTTTGTTGGATGGAGTTAAGTATGTTGATGACATCTAACTCTGAGATGAAAAAGACAGAGCAGGGCCCTGGGAATCTTCCTCTGGAGTTTTTTTTTTCTTTATTTGAAATTGACTGAATCTGTATTCATACTTACTGGGAGGGTTTAGATACTGAATATGTTTTAGCCAAAAAAAAAAAAAAAAGAAATCATGAATCAAAGAATGACTTTGTACTAGTGAGCCAGACTCAGCCAGAAAGAAATAGAGTTGTGAATTATTAAATCAGTCTCCCAAGGCAAGGCAGAGTAGTTGCAACAAAAACAACTGTACTGCTTCTTCTTCATTTGGGTCTCAGAAGGCAATGAGCATCCCCAAATCTGAAGTCACAGTATGAGAGGCAGGGAGGGAAAAGGGAGTTGGTTGTATTGTGATAGGGTAGGAAGGTCAGGACAGAAGTCATGAACCCAGTTCAGAATCTGTGAACGCCATCACTCCCCGTCCTGTTGGGATAACACATAAACATTCCTTTGTTCTTCCCACATAACCAACGTAGCCATGATCTAGAGAGGAATCTCTAATAGCTTACTGGTTTTCAACCATATCCATTTGAAGAGAGACACACCAAGATCCATCATGTTGCTGGTGGCACTTAAACCTTTTTTATTTGTCCCATTGTTCAAAGGCTGCCATCTAAGTAAACCAAGAAAGTGATCCAAATGGCAGGTCTATTTTTAGTTCTTTAGGAGCCACAAAAGTCTTATTCCTCTACTTCCTTATCTACAACATATAATTTGAAGTGATAATTCTTTTAATTCTAACTAATATTAATTATGTAAACAGTCAATGTATTCTACTTTTCATGTACTCTTTCCCTTTTTGTTCTAATTTTTTGACATTTATAGCATGTCAGAATGACCTCAAGATAGTTGAGTCAATTCTGTGTCCTGAGGTAGAACTCCTGGGGGTGCAAGCACAGAAATTCTGTGTTTTCCTGAGCACACCTAGTGACTACTAGAGGTTGTGAACCACTGCTTTAATCTTTCCAGGAAAGAATCAATATAAATTTTTTTCAGTAAAGAAACTCCCAAAATAGCTCCTAAAGTACCCATGTCTAGACATCAAGCCTAACGCGATCTCTTCTGATGTATGTCATTAACTTACATGTGCACACTGTACAGCCAACACTTCCATATTTGAAGTAAAACGAAGGTGGGCCTAAGTGTTATCACATGTTAGCACTTATGAAAAGAAATTACTAAATTTATCATGGAAACTTAATAAAAAATACAATTTGGAGTTAAAGTGGACTACGTGCAAGTCTTATCCTGTCTCTTAACATCTTCATAATCTCAGAACATTTCCAAGTCTTTTGAACTTCAGAATCTCTATTTGTAAACAAGGCATGAAGTATCTCATGGAGCTCTTGGACAAGGATATTATCAGGTTGTAGTTGTAAACAATAGCTTTAAATGCCTCTAATAATGGTTATAGACGTTACTATCTAAAGGAACCTGTCTGTGTCACCACAGAGGAGGATACGGACACTTTTTGATTCTGGGTTTTCAGACTACCAAGCCTACTTAGTGGGGCTTATTTTGGTATCCGTGGAGAGATACCGGTAGAAAGTGGACTGTTTCTTATACTCGATAATTCTTTTGCTTAGTCACTGGTCATGCTCAGCGAGCTTGTGGATCATGTAGTCCTGAGCACTTAACAGGTCTCATGAGGCAGAACATAGTTTATTAATTTTTGTTCAGCATTTGGCTGTCTTTTCTTCTTTTTGAGACAGAGTCTCACTTTGCTGCCCTTGGTAGAGTGCTGTGTTGTCACAGCTCACAGCAACCTCCAACTCCTGGGCTTAGGGTAATCTCTTGCCTTAGCTTCCCGAGCGGCTGGGACTACCAGCGCCCACCACAATGCCTGGCTATTTTTTGTTGCAGTTTGGCCGGGTCTGGGTTTGAATCCGCCACCCTCGGTATATGGGGCCAGCGCCCTACTCACTGAGCCACAGCCTATGCAGCTGTCTTCATGCTTCTCTCTTTTCTCTCTCTCGTTTCCTTTACTACTCATCAGAACGTGTGGGCAGCTGCTTATGATTCATTGCTATTATACTTTTTATGTCTGGTGGGTTAGCTTTGGTCTTGTGTTCTTACGTCTATTAAGAGTCATGTTACACATATAAAATTCAGTGTGTACATTTGTCATTTTTGGTGACAATTTTGGGGAAATTGTCTGTCTTCCCTCCTTCCTGCCTTTCCCATTTTGGGGAAATTCTTCATTAAGTGTTATGTTGGCTGTAGGGACTTCCCTACTTTCCACTGTAGACGTCAGAAGGACTTATCCTTTCCCAGCTATTTAGTAGAAAGATTATGGACGTGTGATGTGGGTTTGATTTTCAGGACCTTTTTGGCTGATACTGAATTTGTTGCACCTGAGGCTAAGTCAAAGTCATGGTTAAAATCTGGGGATTCTTCAGCAGTGGAGTTTTGAGTCTTGAATGCCATAGGATAGAATTCATTTTGCAGTCCCGGGTACGATGTATTATGATATCAGATGAACCATCACATAAACAGAAGGAATATAAACCATAAAGTCCTATAAACTCTTCCTAGTCAGGATGGCTAACAACTTAACTATACACAGAAGTGATATATTTTATCTCATTGAACTCAAACTAACATGTCTTCAGTTTAAATGACCTTAAGCTGGATCCCGAAAGTACCTGTGACCATTTCAGTTCAACAAAGTAGAAGGAGAATTAGGGTGGAAGGGCAACAAAGAGATATGGTAGTACTACCGGACATTAAAGTACTCTACCGTGGCAAATTTTACAGAAAGATGTGAACATAATTTTGGGACTTCTAGGTCCATGAAGAGGCCCAGGCAAATAAGGGGCCTTACATCTCCAAGGAAAATCACTTTTCCAGGAAACCCAATCTACACTAAGTCTTCTGTAATTGAGTTGATGACAGCTTCATTCTCCAAGGAACTCAACCCCAAATCTTGGGGTAATTTATTTCTTTACTTATATTTCACATTTCATACAAGGGTACAAATGATCAGGTTACATTGTTTGCGTGTCTAAGGTAAAGTTCAAGTTGTAGTTGAGCCCTTGACCCACCTCGTAAGCGAGAGCTCACCATGCCCTTTCCCTCCTCTCCTCTCCTTTCTGTCTTCCCTCCTTCCTGCCTTGCACTTGAATATACTGCTTTTCCCTCATGTGGGCATGTAATTGTTTTTCTGTTGGGGATAATTTAGGCTTATCTATTTCATGCAGGCTCCATATCCATTAGCACATCGTTCAAAATAGACTTGAAATGCTCTTTCCTGTCCCATGCTATCACTGTGACCTAAGCCACCCTGAGCTCTTGTTTGTGTTATTTAAGAAACCTCCTAACTCTTCTCTCTTACTTAATCTCCTTTAATCTTCTCTCAGCACTGGCACCCACAGTGCTGTGTTTATCATTCAGGTACCTGGCTGGCTGCTCAGCCCCCTGCTCACTTCCTCCTGTGTGCCCAGCATATGGTCCACCATGTGGTCTTTGCCTCTGCCTGGGGGAAGCTGTCCAGATGTTCACAGGGCTGCTTCTCTCACCTCCTGCAGCTTTGTACTCAAACGTCACCACAAGGAGGCTTTTCCTGGCCCACTCATCTGTGATTTCACCCTTACTTCTGCCACAAATTCTTCAAGTTATTTTCCTTGCCTTATTTTGTAGCAATTATTTTCTAACAAGAACGTGCTTTGCTTTTGTTATTTCTATGTATATTTTCTTGTTTATTATCTATCTCTAGCGCTAGAAAATAAGTTCCACAAAGCAGGTGTGTTTGTCTCTTGGTCATAATGTCACCTTAGAGCTTAGAAGAGCGCCCGGCATAAAAGAGGTGCTCAGAAAATAGAGTATTTTACTAAAGAATGTCAAGTAAAAATGAATTAACTCTTGACCTGGTGTTTTGTTCATCAACTTGGGATTGAAGTCCCTCAAAGCAGAGGTAATAATATGAATGGGTCATCATAGTATTTGGCAAAACCTACCAAGGATAATCTGATGATACCATACTTAGTTGTTTCACTTTCTTCCTTTTCATGCTATGAATTATCCTAGGTCTGCATCCCTGTCATAATCCCCTTGTATTTTGAGTGTACAGCATATTGACAGGAACATCATAGCCCTGGAATAATAGTCATTAAAATAATCCTAAAAGTAAGTGAACATATTGGATAAACGCCAATAATAAATTTTATTCTAAAACATCAAGGCAAAAGTCATTCTCTCCTCGAGGGAGAACTTCCAGAAAATTAAAGAAGTGACAGGTCAGAATCTTTAATGGGAAAATCCATGTCAGAGAATTTTTGGAGTTCAGCATTTAGTAATAACATGGCATTTTTAGTAGCTGTAAAAGTTGGAATCAGAAGAGTCCGTAATGAATTATCCAATTATTCCAAATCCTGTAGCATGCCACAGAGGCACTCCGGGGCCCAAAGAGCTTTCTAATATTTCCCCACTCAATGAAGAGGGAAGAATAACTTGAAATGTTCATGACATGTTCTTCATTTGTAGATTATGTTCTAGAACAGCATCTCACAAAACGTGGAAAGAAAATTATTTCCACCAGATATAAGGTTAAGTGAAAAGACACAAGAAGGGATTCCTAGGTGAAATAAAGTTAAAACAATTTCTCTATTGCACAATCTGCCACAGCTTTTAAAAAGCATTGTAAATCATCAAGATATAAATAGAGAAATCTGTATTCTCTAAAAGTTTATGCAATCCTTATGTTTTTTTCCTTGGGCCCTTCGACTGTGTGCAACAACCAAGATCCTAATGCAACATATAGCTTGGGAGAAAAAGATGTAAACAGCAGGAACTCTGGCTGTAGACTGTGTTCTTCGTGGGTTAAGGTTAGGTGCTGTGCTATGTGTAAGGAAAAACCTTACCCACCATTCATAACTGAAACTGAGATGTGTGTTTCATTTGTTTATTCAAATTTCTTTCCATTCAGGAAGATGCATCCCCTGACAGTTTACAGGATCGTGAACTGTTCCCTTAAGGTGAATTATTCGGAGACACTGCTTTGTTTATACCAGAGGTAGCTCCCTTATGCATCTTAATAATCTGAAACTACTGGAATCATTTTCTCAACCATTGTAGGTGTTTTCAGGTACTAGGATTAGATCAAAATGTTTTGCAAATGTGAAGCATTTTTCTCCTAACCATGTTTGGGAACTCTCTGCATTCTCAATACGTCATCTGATGGAGTCTGCATTTTCCCACTGAATATTCCCCATGTCTAAAATATTTTACAAGATGGTACAGCAGCTGTGTGAAAAGCTGGTTGATTTCAGAGTGATCTCCAGCCTTGTGATTGTCCACGTTCCAAAATAGAAATGTGTGTGATTATAGCCTGCATAGAAGGTTACAGGCTACAGAAGGATGGGCTCCACGTCCAATGCCAAATAATGTCACCACGAGTTGTACTTCAGACTTGTTTAAAGCTGCATATTTAGAAAACACTTGATTTAATTCAACAAATATTTATTGAGTTTTCATTATATTTAAAATACCTAGAACAAAATAATCTCAAAGTTTAATCAGTAAAACATTTATCAGACACTCAGGAGGATGGTTCCCTTTAATACCATTCTGATTCCACATATCAAACATTTATCCAAGACATGAGCATTGATTGAACATAATTGAATGAGTGCCAGGGTCCTGCTTCAGGGACAGGGTCCTTCAAGACCTGTAGAAACTTGGTGCAATCGACTGGGAAAAATGAAATTAAATTTGGAGAGAGATGAAGGGAAAAGACACACAGAAGAGAGTTTTCTTTTCTTTTCTTTTTTTTAATGTTTAATAAGCATGTTTTATTTAAATAAATCCTCCAGTAGGAAATGGAGAATTAAATGCTTTTACTTAGAAGGAGGTTATGTAAATAGTTATCTGTCAAATTTATATATGCGCCTCACCAACATTCCCTTATT
>CAUYQV010165146.1:0-17068 GCA_963574575.1 Galagoides demidoff | reverse complement strand
AAAAAAAAAAAAGATTATATCATCAGCAAAAAGCAATAGTTTGACCTCCTCTTTCTTGATTTGGATACGGTTTATGTCTTTCTCTTGCCTTATCACTTTGGCTAGGACTTCCAGCACTATATTAAATAGAAGTGGGGCCAGTGGGAATCCTTGTATTATTTCACTTCTTAGTGGGAATGCTTTAAAATTTCTCCATTCAGTATGATGTTTGTTGTAGGTTTGTTAATATATGGCTTTTATAATTTTGAGGTATGTTTTTTCTGTGTCTAGTTTGTTGAGAGTTTTTATCAGAAAAAGTTGCAGAATTTTGTTGAATGCTTTTTCTGCATCTAGCGAGATGATCATATAGTTTTTGTTTTTGCTTTTGTTTATGTGGTAAATTACATTTATTGATTTACATATATTGAATCATCCTTTTATCTTTAGGATGAAAGCTATTTGGTCAGGGTAAATTATATTTTTGATGAGCTGTTAAATTCAGTTTTCTAGTATTTTATTTATTGAGGATTTTTGCATCTATATTCATAAGGGATATTGGTCTATAATTTTCTTTTTTTGTTGCATCTTTTTCTGGCTTTGTTATTAAGGTGAAACTGTCCTCACAGATTGAGCTGGTGAGAATTCCTTCCTTCTCAATATTATGGAACAATTTATATAGTGTGGGTACCAGCTCTTCTTTGTAAGCCTGGCAGAATTTGGCTATAAATTCACCTCATCCTGGGCATTTTTTGCTTGGAAGACTTTTTATTACTGCTTCGATCTTACTGCTCACTATTGATCTATTCTGGATTTTATTTATTTCTCTTTGAGGCTTATAAAGTTATGTTTGCTCAGGACCGTGTCCATTTCTTCTATGTTCGCTAATATATGGATAGAGATTTTCATGGTATTTTCACAGTATTCACAGATGATTTTTGGAGGGTGTGCTTTTGCTCTGATTTTTCATACTTCCAGATTTTTTGCACTGGAAAAAGTTTTTGCACACCCTTTATTATCTGGAGCTGGTGCTTATTATTTTCAGATTTTTCTCATTTAGATGGGGCTCCACCCCCATTCATCAGGGTGTGTCTGAAACACACACTGGATAAGAAGCTTTGTTTGTGAGTGCCTTGATGGGAATATAGATTCTGAATATATGGCTTAGTAATAGATAGTTTGGTGGTCTTCTCGGTTACTAGTTGTTTATAGCCTATAGAGGTGATAAGCTATGTGTAGGGATAGAGTTCTTGTCTCTTGCTGATGAGGGAGGATGGAGATCCTTGAAATCTCTTCTCTTTCCCCATTCCTGTGGTCTTAACAGTTTGAATTGTACTGGCTTACCCAGTTTAACCTCTGAGACAGTAGATGGTGCTTAAAGGTAAGAATCATCCACTTCTTATATGATTGAGTCATTATATGCTGTAAAGGGCTGTGCAAATTGACTTTCCTGCCAGTAGGTAGTGCTTGCCAAAAGGAACAAGCTATAGTATTGGTTGGGGGACTTCTGACTGGCTCTAGCCTTTCAGAAGAAGAACTCAAATGCCCTAGGCTGTGGATGTGTGTCCTGGAACTTCCAGGTGAGTCCTTATTTTCCCTTTACCCACCATATTTGTAGGTTCTGGGGATAAGAATGTGGACATCTTTGAGAAGCTGCAAAATATTATACTACCACAGTCATTGTATGGAAGGAAGTAAAAATCTGACAGTCTTTGTGGTAGACACAGGAACATCTACTTAATATGTAAATGTTGGTGATCCCTTAGGGTTGCACCCACTCATCCACTTTTGCCTACTCTCATAGTTTCAATTGCTACCTCTCTGTAGACAATTCCTAATTCTATATAAATTCTTCCCTGGGAGATGTATTCATATGTCCAATTGCCTATTATGTGTACCATCCAACTGAAAGCATCTTCCACCTGACCTTTTTTCTCTGTATTCTCTAATTTAGTTGACAACAACCCTAGAAACCTGGAAGCCTGGGAGTCAGATTCGATTCTTCCTTTCTCATTGTCTCTTCATAAATAAATCACCAACTCTGAACCCTTTTAGCTTTCCCATTTCTCAAACTATTTTTTCATAGCTATCACAGTGCAAGATGCAGAAAGCACCATTAAACTTCTTGGAGCTCCTCCCAAGCACTGTGCCATTTTATGCTCCCATGCCATAGCTCAGGCCATATGCCCTGTCAGGAATGTCCTTCCTTACTCTGCATGGCTGACTCTGACTCATACCCCAGGCTGAGCTTCTCCCTCAGGGCCCCCAAAGTTCACTGTGACTATATTGTTGTACATATTTCCTTGTTCTATAAAAACTCTATCATTTATTGTCCTCTTCTAGAACATGAAATGCTCCTCAAGAACAGGGACTGTCTTAGTCATCACTTGCCCTTTACTCTAGCACAGGCCCTCAACAAACATTTCTTCTAAAAATATTGAATAGATTAGTAGACAACAACCAGAGGCCTTGGAAGAACTTATAGTTCTTTTCTATTTAGATGCTATAAAGATTTATCATTTCAAAATACAAAAAGCATCATGTGCTCACTGGAAGTAGCTGAAAACTGCAAGGTACCATTGATAAGAATACTAATAAGTTTGTCCTGTAGGAAGCAGTAGGTTTGCTAGTAATAATCAAACTATAATATAATAACTATGCATATTATAATTACATCACATCACAATTGATTTTAAACTCATCTGTTCAATGACTTTGGTCTTTATTTGGTTTGTGGACAGTAAATCTTCAAGCCTAGTCTCTATGGTAGGGCAGAGTGCACCAAACTTTTATCATGCTCCCATCAACCCCACCTTGATCTCAGAGAGTGAACTACTGTGGAGGATGCATGCAGGAGAGTGGTCAAGCGGATGTTTTTCAAATTCAGCCAGGATTATTGGAGTTAAGAAATTTGAATAAGAAGAAATGATTGTGGCCAGGAGCAGTGGCTCATGCTTGTAATCCTAGCACTCTGGGAGGCCGAGGTGGGTGGATTGCTTGTGCTCACAAGTTTGAGATGAGCAAAAGCAAGACCCAATCTCTACTAAAAATAGAAAACTGAGGCAAGAAGATTGCTTGAGCCCAAGAGTTGGAGGTTGCTGTGAGCTATGAAGCCAAGGCACTCTACTCTACCCAGGGTGACAGATTGAGACTCTACCTCAAAAAGAAAAAAAAAAGAAAAGAAAAAAGAAATGATCCTGAAACCAATTTTTCAAGACCTAGAGAAAAATCAACTTGACTTATAAATGTGTTTAATGTTTAGAATAAATTACCTCGGAAATCTGTCTATTTTTCAGGCCTAAAACTCATGAATAGGGACTATTGGATGGATGTATGGGACATGCACGTCTATCTTGTCCAATTTATTTGCCAAGAATTACGTACAAGGATTTAGTAACACTACTTTGTCAAGACAGGCCACTTCTCAAAATAATTGACATGGTAAATATCTTTAAACACTTAAAAGTTCAAACCTTTTTTTCAATACAGGATTAAGTCATTTTGTTTAGCACACTAATTTTCTGTAACATTGAATAGAATGATAATTGAAACCAAGACACAGAGTAAATTATTTTAGGAAGGGGAATGATCTCTAAGTACACTGCTTTTATTTTCCTATGCTGGAAATAAAATTATTATCCTTCCCACTAGGGATATTTTTGCTATATTAGAACGGATTGATCATGGAGCCTCAGCATGACAACTGTATCTGATTGTCTGATGTACCTACAGAAAATACAATGAAGGATCAATCCACCTTGCACGTTTCTTTTACTGCTCTGAGAGCCCCTACAGAATCCCATTTCCTGTCCCCATTTTTGATATCATCGTGGATACTTTATTTTCCTCAAGAAATAATGAATTCTATTGAATTCAACTGTATTTTATAATGTTAAACATTTTATATACATAGGACATTATATGGTGAACTATTAGTTTTTCAATATCTTGGCACCTGTAGCACAGTGTTTATGGTGCCAGCCACATACACCAAGGTTGGCTGGTTGGAACCTGGCCTGGGCCTGTTAACAATGACAACTGCAACAATAACAACATAATCTGCTTCTGTCTTAGAAATTATTTTTTGCTTTTATTTATATATATTAGTAGTCTATTTTTTTTTAGATTTTGGTAAAAACATAATAAGGAAAAAAAATTATTTGCTATTTGTATTTTGTCTTGTGTATTCTGTAACAAACAAGTAGTAAATGATTATGTATTCAAAAAAATTGCATAGCTACTATATGGATAGGTACTTTCTATTTTGGTTGCTGATACAATGCTATCTTTCTTTTTCTAATATTATTTTGTTATTCTTTTTTTATATAGGAATATAATTGATTTTGTATAGTTATTTTGAAGTTAGCTATGTTGCTGAATTTTTCTATTGTTTTTGGTAACTTGCAAGTAACTCGGTAACTCAGAAGTAATGAAATTTGTATTTGTTTTACAAACCATTGGGATTTTTAAGTTATTATAATTGTACTAGCTAGGATCTTCAACTTTACTAGGAGTGGTGGTAATGAGTACACTTATCTCATAATTGATTTGTAGATAATGCTTTTGTTTCCTCATAAAATTGATATATTTGTCCTAATGTTATCTTCAATGATTATGTCAATGTTTTGCCTATAGTTGATGTTCTGTAAAAATTCATGGAATAAAGGAGCCTGAAATAAAAAAAGAAAGAAAGAAAATTAATAAAACAGATTTTGCAGTTTTTGGCTGGGGCTGGGTTTGAACCCACCACCTCTGGCATATGGGGCCAGTGCCCTACTCCTTTGAGTCACAGGAGCCACCCATAAAACAGATTCTGTTTGTGAAAAAAAAAATCTCCAAATCCCCGAATTAAATATTATTTACTTTTCTCTTGCTGGATTGTGTATTTGTTAAAACTCTCAGGTGGTATAATTAGTGAATTCTTTCTCCCATGTTAACCAGATTAACAAATATGAATGCTTTAGAGTAGTGCCTAGCATACTAGTACTTGTATTATTGTTTTATCTCATTAAAATAAACATAGGAATTTCCAGTAAAATCTACTAGTCTTTTAATGAATACAGTAAGAATTTCTTTAACATTCTGGGCAGGATATGGGTGGACAGATTAGTTATTTGCAAGTTTATCGCATACAAGATTACACCACAATTAACTGAACATCTTATATTGCCAAACATTTAATTAAGTCTTTTTGTAAATTATTTCACTCACTTAATCCTCACAACAGCCTATATAGGAAATATTTCTTAGCTTCATTTTATAGAGAAAGAATGTAAGGCATAGAGAAGTGTGAATTTATACAGCCAAGACCCTATACTCAAGGCCCATGCTTTCAAATCTTTCTTATGTCCCTGGTTTATCTGAACTCTCTCTACCAATGATTTGTAATGGAGGCTGGACGCAGTGGCTCATGCCTGTAATCCCAGCACTTGGGAGGCCGAGGCAGGTGAATTGCCTGAGCCCACTGGTTTGAGAGCAGCCTGAACAAGAGCAAGACACCATCTCTATAAAAAATAGCCAGGTATTGTGGTGGGCATTTGTAGTCCCATCTACTTGGGAGGCTGAGGCAAGAAAATAGCCTCAGCCCAAGAGTTGGAGGTTGCTGTTAGCTATGGTGTCACTGCACTACCTAAGGCAACAAAGTAAGACTCTGTTTCAAAATAAACAAAACAAAACAAAAAGATTTATAATGGGGCTATAGTCTGGTTAGTCTGCTTATTACAATTCGATTTAGCAAATATTGTTTGAACATTTATTGGCATATCAATAAAGTTGATTCTCTGCATTAATTCTATGCAACCTACCTATTATAGTGGGATATGTGTCACCTGGGGAAACTGTGAGTAGATGAAGTTTTCCTGGAGGAAAACTTAGTCTTGAGTCTTCTTAATAGTCTTTAATTTTGTTTTTACATGCTATCTCTGATTTTTCTCATTCTTGTACCCAAAGCACTCACAACATATGCACATCTTTAGGTCAGCTGGTTACCCTATGACATAAATGGCTGCTGTGCCGACATCTCTTGGTGTGAGATATTTAAATAACTATAACTTGTTGGTTAGTTTATATTGAGCTTGTATGAGGAATCCATTTTCCAGGGCCTGCAGCAGTTTGCTGAAAATCTCTGAGAATAGTCAGACCTGTGTTAGACGAGAAGCTAAGAATCACTGGAGAAATAGCACTGTTCTCAGACAAAGATCCTGGCTGTGAGTCAGGACTCAGACTCTCCTGGGAAACAGAAAGACTCAGGCTGTGAAGTAAAGGCACCAACTAAGCAAATTAGTAACAACTTACTGGTAACCTGAGGTTGAGCATTTGTGAAATCCCTGTTTTAACTAACTGAGGATTGACTAAGAATTAGATATGCTTAGAGTTGAATTATAGAGACATATGCCATTTAGATTGTTCCTTTCTCTTATGTGCAGCATTGGGTTCCGTTCTCTGAAGTATAAAGCTATTGGCAAACAAAGGTGTGTCCACAGACAGATGCAGGGATCTGTGAATCACGTCACAGAGAACATGACAAAGCTCCCTGGGTTTGCTTGGGCTGCAGAGGAGAAGTGCAGGGCAGCGCAGCCACAGCATCCCAACATTTGAGGAATGTTTCACTTAGTTTTGAGTAACTCCAAGAAGCAAATGAAGGTATAGGAAATATGGAGGAAATTTTTTTTATTTGATTTAACAAATGTTGTTGCTAGCAAGCGGAGATACCCAGTGGAGATGATAGTGTGTTCACTGTCATTGGGATAAAACGACATAGAAATGTCCAATTAAAGGGTGTCACGATTCTCCTTACACTAGTGAGGAAAGAGCACCTCACAGAAGCTGTGTAGCAGCTGAAAGCCACAGAGATGTGAATGGCAGAGCCAGGACTGTGTCCACAGGTGTTTCTGCTCCAAGAAGTGACAACAGTGCAGTGTCGTCTGTCCGTTGTTGCATTATCACAGAAAAGATGCTGAATTGTTAGAAGATGAAGTATTTCCAACCTTTAAGAAGTCTGTTAATTCTCAGGGTCTGCGCTTTTAATTTGTGAGTTATTTAGTTTATGTATTTTTTTTAGGTGTGAATTTTGTTATTGTAAATATCAGTCCGGATCTGTTCTTCATGTGACAAAATTAGCAATGTGTTCCTAGAGCAATGTCAGTTCTCCTGAGGAGGGTGAACACGGGCACAGTTCAGAGATGTTTTTAGATGTAACTTTAGAACAAATTAGAAGAAAATGGGGGAGGGAGGTTTGTCTATGTAATTTTTTTGTCTTAAAATTATACTTATATGTCCCTTCTGGAAGATATAAGGGTAAAAAAAAGGTTTTATCTTCATGTCCTGATGCATGGACTTTCATTATCTTGTAAATACATGCTTTTACCCTCAACTCACAAGTTCCAGGCTAAAATTTCCCTTACCTGTGAGTATATGAAAGATGAGATAATTAAAAGCTTAAAGTCTCAGAAATGTGATTCTAATCTGACTACAAGTACGTGGTAGTCTATTAATACAATGTTGAAAATAAAAGTACTAATAACATTTATGGCATAAAAATTGTATGCTGGGTCATGTAATAAATATTTTGCATTCATTATGTAATAACTGGTGAGTTAGAATACAATTATAATTGCTAATTACACTTTTGCTAGCCCAAATTTACAAGATGAAGAATTAGTTCTGAGACAGATTATTAAGGACTTGCAAAAACTCACACAGCTGGATAATGACCATGGTGGGATTTGAACCCAGAGCTACGTGAGTGACAGAGAGTGAGTTGGGAAAAGAATAAGAAAGAGGACCTGACGAAGAGAAAGGGGGGCTAGTGAAAAGGAATTGCTTAGGAAAAAAGAACTTCTAATTTGATGGATCTGCCTTTATGTTATAATTATGGTAATATGTTTATCATAGCCTTCATTCAGAAGAAAAAAATTCCCTCTGTGATCATCTTAAGGGAATGATCAAAACTGCTTTGGTATCCTTTAGCAGTCTGCAATATAAATCATCGTAATTAATTTGATTTTACTCATTTCTAAATTCTTTTTTTTTAGTAATTCAAAGCATGCTTATTGATCAGCTGATATATAGCAGACCCTGTACTCCATACACAGACGTGGTCTGTGCTCTTCCAATCTATCAGCCTAGCAGAAGAGACAGACATCAAACAAAAACTGTAGAAATAAACGTGTACTTGCCGGCTGAGATGCTCGCTAGACAAGGTGGAGGAACATGATGCCATGAGAGTTGGTCCAGGTTGTTCAAGAGACAGACACCCAAAGCCTTCTTGGGAAAAAGTGGGGAGAGGCAGCAGAATCTGGGGGAGTCACAGATCACAGTGCAGTTCTACATCTCTTGAGAAGCAATCCATGGCAGTCACTGGTCAGAGGCATTCCTCGTTCCTTGCTGTGTCCTGTCTTCCCAGAGCCGCTTCTGGTAAGTGAGCCATCAGAGAGACACACCAGTGGAGTCAGGTACTGACCCTGCAGTCAGAGATAGGAGAGGCACATCCTCTCAGTGGCCACAATAGGCAAGTGACATGGGTGATAAGGAACATTTCCCTAAGGAAGTGACAGTTACCTGCGTTTGAAGGACTGGCCCTCATAAGGTAAATGACATGACAGGGGATGTGGGACTCAATTTCATAAGGTTTAAACTTGGTGAAATCATTTCAGTCCTGTAAGGCCTCCTCACCAGTCCCCATGACAAGATAGCACAGGGTAGGGAAACCCTGATGTAAGAACAACTGGACAATCCTTAGGGAGTTCTGTCCCCGAAGGGAAGGCCAGACTGCCCGTTAGAAACTTGTCCTCCATAATTTAGTCTTTGTCCCATGTTAGCTTTCTAGAAATTATGTAACTTATTACCACTAATCTGTAAAGCTAGGGTCACATCACGTATTCACTAATGCCCATCAGCTATTGGTTGAATCAAGCATAAATTGAGGAAAAATGCTACATTATTTTAGTTGGCATAACATTTTTCTTCCCCTGCTGTAATTTCACTAAAATGACCGAAGGCTAATCACAAACAGAATTTTGTCTACTCTAGGTGAAACAACTATTTTTGAAACAACACAAATAGTCACTTAATAGGAATCAAATCATCCATCTGGCTTTGGAGGCCCCCTGATGTGTCATCCAAATCTCCAAAAATGCCCTTTCTGTACTCTGCAGGACAGGGACAACTCATTGGGCTCGATGCCCTGGTCAGTACAGTTTGTAATAATTGGTGTCTGAATTGAACAGTTTAAAAATGTGCTTTATACTTTCAAAATCAGAATATAATAAGCCAACACCTCATATTCACAAAATTCAATCTGACGTGGCTGATTAAACAGATGAGGCAGAAAAGTTCATTGATTAATCTTTGTGTGACTTATGCAATGTGAGTTCTTAATTAGCCTGTTAGGTTTCACAGTGGATGCAAGTTTATAGCCGAATGCACTGAGATAGTCTATTTTGCATGGCTATAAAGGAATGCCTGAGGCTGCGTAATTTTTAAGGAAAAGGTGGATTCAGCTAACATTCTGCAGACTGCACATTGGTTTTGGTGAGGGCTTCAGGGAACTTCCAATAAAGGTGGAAGGTAAAGAGGGAGCAGGCAGGTCACATGGGGGGACAGGGAGCAAAGAAGGAGGCAGAAGTAAGCGCTAGGTTCTTTTAAACAACTAGCTCTCTCATGGACCAATGAAGTGGGAACTCAGGCATTGCAGGGAGGGCACTAAGCCATTCCTGAGGGCTCTGTCCTCGTGTGCCTAGCACCTCCCACAAGGCACACGACCAACACTGTATATCCAATTTTGACATGAGATTTGGAGGGGACAAACATACGAACTACATGACACGTCTATCTGGGTGTCTTGTGTAATAGATGGATAGTAACAACCTCTCCATCCTTTATTTGGGAGACAATGAACTCTAGGTCTGAAGCAGGATCTCTAAACCTCCAATCTCCAAGACAACATTCTTAGTATTTGAATACAACAATTGAGAATCCTAACTTTTTGGCTGAATTTCAGGTGTCAGGAATTGATCTCACCATGAACCAGAGTGAGGCCTGAGACTTTACTGAAGCACTTGAACACCTCAAGACCTTCGGGCCCTGCCCTTCTTCAAGACCCTCTTGGACTATGAACCAGTTACTGGCCTAACCTGTCTTCCTGCCTACCCACTTCACTGGATTCAGTCCTGATATAAAAGTGACTATTCTAAATCTCAAAAACTAATCATGCTATTTAATAGCCCTGCAGTACTTTCTGGCTTGAAAGTCCTAACTCCTCAGTCCTTCATGATCTGGTCCCTCCTCATCCCTTCAACCACATGTCTCATCACAGGCCACATTTCCGCAGTGTGCCCATACCCAGGTCATCATTTACCAGATACGCTGTGCTACCTTGCTACCTCTGATCTCTGGCTTTGCACCTGCCGTTTCCTCTGCCTACAACTCTCTTCCCATCCCTTGTCCACCCAGGAGGACTCCTGATCACGCTTAGGGTGCAGTTCCACCATTCTGTCCTTGATCATGGCCTCTTTGCTTTGACGTTGTTGCCCACCCCTAGCTGTGTGCCTTACACGTATCTGTACACCTTGACTTTCTTATTTTTTTAAAGGGAGGCTTTTTAGATAAAAATTACATACCAAAAGAAAAAAAATCCCTCACTTAAATGTAGAATCCAATAGATTTTATTGAATTCAGAGTTGGGCAACCATCACTACAATCTAATTTCAGAACATTTTCATTAACCCAGAGGAAACACCCGCTGTTATTTAACCCTCTCCTCTCAGCTCTCCCAGCCCTGGGCAACCATCGATGTACACATGCTTTCTGTGCCTTTATCTATTTGCCTACATGAACATTTCATGTGCATGGAATTGTGTAATACACAGTCTTTGGAGACTGGTTTTTTTCACTGAGCATATTTTCAGGGCTCATTCCTGATACTGCATTTATCAATCTTTCAATCCTTTTTTTGGAGAGACAATATTTCATTGTACAGATATACCATATTTTCTTTATTCATTCATCATTTGATAGATTCTGGGGTTGCTTATACTTTTTAGTTCTTAGGGATAATGCTATTCTGATCTCTCAATATACAACTTTTTTGAGGACATATGTTTTCTCTTTTTTTGAGTATATACCTAGGAATGGAATCACTGGGGCACATGGAAACTTCATATTTAATATTTTGGAAAATAGCCAAACTTTTACTCATACTGACTGTACAACTTTACATTCCCACCAGTAGTGTATGAGGGCTCTAATTTGTCCACATTCTCAACACTTGTTCTTTTCTGGGTTTTTTTGTTATGTTTTGTGTTTTATTATAGCCATACAAGTGGGTGTGAAATGTTATCTCAATGTGGTTTTAATTTGTATTTCTCTAATAGCTAATTATGTTGAGCATCTTTTCATGTTTACTGTACAACTTCTTTAGAAAAATGTCTATTCACATGCTTTGCCATTTCTTTACTTTTTCTTTCTTTTTTTTTCTTTCCTTTTGTCTTTGTCTTTTCTTTCTTTCTTTTTTTTTTTTGAGACAAACTCATTCTCCTTGGACTAGAGTGCCTTGGTGTCAGCCTAGCTCACAACAACCTCAAACTCCTGGTTAAAGCAATCCTCCTACCTCAACCTCCTGAGTAGCAAGCACCCACCACAATGCACTGATGGTTTTTCTATTTTCGGTACAGAAGGGGTCTCACTCTGGCTCAGGCTGATTTCAAACTCCTGAGCTCAAGAGATCTTCCCACCTTGGACTCCCAGAGTGCTAGGATTACAGCACCATACCTGGTCCTATTTAATTGTGTTATTTGACTTTTACTTACTGTTTATTAATGTATTCTGGACACATGGTCTTTATCAGTACATATGTTATATAATTTCCAAATATTTTTCCTATTCTATGGGTTGTACCTTCATTTTTTCCTTTCTTTTTTTTTTTTTTTTTTTGTTTGAGATTCATTGAGGGCACAAAGAGTTAGGTTACACTGATTGCATTTGTTAGGTAAAGTCCCTGTTATAATTATGTCCCACCCTCAAGAGGTATGCCATACACCATGACCTCCCATCCCCCTTCTCCTCCCCTCTCCCTGCTCTTTCATTCCTCTCCCCCCGACCTTGTATTAGATCATCTACTGCTTTCATATTAGAATTGAATACATTGGGTTCTTGCTTCTCCATTCTTGTGTTGTTTTACGAGGAATGTGTTCCACCTCCATTCAGTTTAATATAAAAGATGTAAAGTTTACATCTTTTTAATGGTTGAATAGTATTCCATGATAATGTTTGTAGCACAGATTTTTAATTTTGATGAAATCCATTCCGTCTATTTTTTTCCTTAGTTGCTTATGTATTTTGGTGCCCTATTGAAAAGCTTTTACTTAACCCAAGTTTGTGAAGACTTACTCCAACTATTTTTTTGAAAATTTTTTATCAGCTCTACTAAGGTTCTTGATTCATTTCAAGTTAATTTTCATGTGCAAGGTCCAACTTCATTTTTTTAACATGAATTTTCACTTTTCCCAATACCATTTGTTGAAAGATATTCCTTCACCAATTGAATTGTCCTGGCACCATTGTCAAACATCAACTGACTATAAATGTAAAATATTATTTATAGACTCAAATTATGTTTCATTGATCTGTATAGCTATACTAAGTATCATAATATTAGTTAGTACAGGTTTATAATAAATTTGAGTTCAGAAATTGTGAGTTTTCAAATTTTGTTTTTTTCTTGTTTTTCCTTTTTTAATTTCAGGGTACAAAGAAATACATTACAATGTTTGCATTTATTAGGTAGAGTCCCTCTTTTAATTGAGTCCTATCCCCAAGAAGTATGCCATACACCCTAACACTGTGTCCATTAAGTGGGAACACACCCACCCCCTTTCTCCTCCCTTTTCTCCTCTCCCTCGTTCCCCCTCCCTCCACCTTGAATTGATTTGATTTTTTCTCTTATGTGGTGTATATTAGATTATCTACAGGCTTCATATTAGTATTGAATACATCAGATTCTTGTGTCTCAATTATTATGATACTTTACTAAGAAGAATGTGTTTCAACTTCATCCTGGTTAATACAAAAGATGTAGAGTTTCCATCTTTTTTATAGCTGAATAGTATTCCACAGTATACATATACCAAAGCTTATTAACCACTACTGGGTTGGTGGGCATTTAGGTTGTTTCCACATTTTGGCAATTGTAAATTGAACTGTAATAAATAATCTAATACAAATGTCCTCATGGTAAAATGATTTTTTTTTCTGCTGGGTTGATGCCTAGTAGTGGGACTGTAGGATTAAACAGGAAATCTAATTTGAGTTCTTTGAGGATTCACCATACTTTCCCCCAAAAGAAGTTGATTAGATTATAATCCCACCAGCAGTGTAAAAGTGTTCCCTTTTCTCAACAACCACACTAGCATCTACAGCTTTGAGACTTCGTGATGTGGGCAGTTCTCACAGGGATGAGGTGATATATCAGGGTGGTTTTGATGTGCATTTCTCCGATAATTAGGGACAATGAGCATTTTTTCAAATGTTTGTTAACCATTCCTCTGTCTTCATCAGAGAAGGTTCTGTTCATGCCTCTTGCCCAGTGGTACATGGGATTATTTTGCTCTTTTTTTTTGCTGATTAATTTGAATTCTCTGTAGATTCTAGTTATCAACTCTTTGTCAGATTCATACCATGAAAATATATTTTCCCATTCTGGAGGTTGTTTTTTGCTTTTATTATTGTGTCCTTAGTTGTACAGAGAGTTTCATCTTAACTAAATCCCATTTGTTTATTTTTGTTGTTGCAATTGCCTCTGAAGTCTTCTTTATAAAATATTTCTTTAGTCTGATATCATAAAGAATTTTTCTTCTAAGATTTTTTTTTTTTCTTTGAAGTTTTTGTCCAGGGCTGGGTTTGAGCCCACCACCTCCAGCATATGGGGCCGGCGCCCTACTCCTTTGAGCCAGGCACTGCCCTCCTCTAAGATTTTTATCATTTCATGTCTTATATTTAAATCTTTTATCCATCTTGAGTCAATTTTTGCAAATGGTTTAAGATGTAGGTCAAGTTTTAGTCTTTTACATGTAGTTATCCAGGTCTCTCAGCACCATTTATTGAAAAGGGAATCTTTCCCCACTGTACACTTTTGTATGGTTTATCAAAGATCAGATGGCAATAAAAGACTGGTTCATCTCTTGGTTTCCTATTCTGTTCCGTACATCTATATCTCCATTTTAGTTTTCTGATTCTTTTGTTTTCAATTTCATTGATTTCTGATTTAATTTGGGTTATTTCTTTTCTTCTGCTAGGTTTGATATTGGATTGTTCTTCCTTTTCCATTTCTTTAAGATGATTCATTAGGTTTTTGATATGCTATCTTTCTGTTTTTCAGAGGTAGAGATCTAAAGCAATAAACTTCCCCCTGAGGACTCTTCTGCAGTATCCCACAGGTTTTGGTGACTTATGTCTTTATTGTTATCAAAGAAGTTAATGATTTCTTCCTTTATCTCTTCTTTGACCCCACTGTCATTAAGCATAAGGTTGTTTAATTTCTATGCCTTTGTGTGGAGATGAAAATATTGTTGTATTTGAGTTCCTGTGATCTGAAAAGATACAAGGTGTAATATATTGTTGTTGTTGTATTTATTGCCTGTGATCTGAAAAGATATAAGGTGTAATTTCAGTTGTTTTGATCTCGTTGAGGTTTGATTTGTGTCCTAGGATATAATCTGTTTTGGAGAATGTTCTGTGGGTTAATGAGAAGAATGTATATTCCTTAGCTTTGGGATGGTGTGTTTTGTATACGTCTATTAAGCCCAATTGTTCTAGGATTGCATTTAAGTCACTGGTATCTTTGTTTAAGTTTCTGTTTAGAGTATCTGTCCAGCTCTGTAAGAAGAGTGTTAAAGTCCCCTGCTATTGTGGTGTCATAGGATATCATATTGCTTAGACCAATTAAGGTCTGTTTTATAAATCTGAAAACATTTATATTGAGTGCGTAAATATTTAGAATTGAAATCTCCTCCTTTGTATTGTTCCTTTGACCAGTATGAAATGACCATCATTGTCTTTCTCGACTAGTTGCTTTAAATTCACTTGTATCTGAAAATGAGATTGTGATTCTTTCTTTCTTTTGATTTGCATTTGTCTGAAATATTGTTTTACATCCCTTCATCCTGAGTCTTGTTTTGTCCTTTGAGACTATGTGTGTTTTCTGGAGACAGCATATAGATGGCTGGTGCCTTTTTTTATCCCAATCAACCAGTCTATACCTCTTCAGTGGGAAATTCAAACTTTTTATATTTATTGAGAGAAATGATAAGTGTGTTGGAATTCTGTTCATCTTATTTTGTGATAGTTCATTGTTTAGTTTTGTCCTATACTTTCTGGTGTTTACTTTACTGGTGATCCATTGTGATGGTCAGTGTGGAGGATAGGCCTATGTATTTCCTGCATATCAGTAAAAGATTTGATTTCTCTGTCAATTTTAAAGTTTAGCTTAGCAGGATATAGAATTCTGGGCTGAAAATTGTTTTGTATAAGAAGGTTAAAGATAGATGACCATTCTTTTCTGGCTTGAAAATTTCAGCTAAAAAGTCCACTGTCATCCTGATGTATCTTCCCCTGTAAGTCAATTGGTGCCCAGTCCTCGCTGCTTGCAAAATTTTCCCTTTTATTTTTACTGTGGATAGGTTCAAGACAATGTGTCTTGGATAAGATCTGTTTGAGTTGAGATGACCCAGGGTTTGCTATCCCACTGACAGAAGTGTTTCAGAATCTTTGGTAATCTTTGGAAAGTTTTCATTTATGATATCCTCCAAAGGGCTTCCATCCCTTTGGAATGATCTTATTCTTCTTCAGAGATACGCATAATTCGTATGTTTCAGTGATTTTGTGTAGTCCCATAACTCTCTATGCCAACAATCTGGTTTCTCTCTCTTCTTTTCTGCCCCTTTAGCTGCCCATGTTAGCTCAAGAGCCCTATCCTCTAACTCTGAGATCCTTTCTTCTCCATGGCATAATCTGTTATTGATACTTTTAGTTGCATCTTTAAGTTCCCTGATTGACTCCTTCAATTTCTTAAGCTCCTCTATATACTTTCTATATTCTTCATATCTTTCATCCCTTATTTGGTTCTGTTTTTGAATTTCCTTTTGTTTGTTTGTTTTTTCCTTTTCCTTTTTTTTTGCTTTCTCAAAAATTTCCTTCATTGTTTTTGCCATCCTCATTTCAATTCCCTTTTGGTCATTCCCATCATTTATTTATAGGTGGAATCCTCTTTGGTAGCTACCTCATGATCCCATGCAGCATTCTTTGATTCTAGATTTTCACATTACTGAAATTTTTCAGCTGGTTTCTCCTTATGAATGTTTTCTTATTGTTCACTTCCTTCCCTTACTTTCCTTTCACTTCCTCCTTTTCTTTAAATTACTTTGTCTCTGTGCTTAGATGTTGAAGTGGCCTTTTGGTATAGGGCCAAAAGGAACAGAAGAGTGAAGAACAAGAAAAGAGAAAAGACTGAAAGAGAGAAAAGCAAAAGAAAAGGGTGAGAGGGTAAAAGGAAAGGTTGACAAAAAGAAGAAGAACAGAAAGTGAGAGATAGATGTAATAGTGGTGCTCAGCAGAGTGCTTCAATCCACACCCACAATTCCCAGCCTCTGAGGAGCTGGGATGGGTGTGTCCCTTGAGGTAAGGAACTCCTTACTAGCCTGAGGAAAAGCAAGACCCCCCCCTTCACTAAATAAAGAAGAAAAAGAAAACAGCAGTGTGTTAGATTGGGGACCTACCAATAGAGTCCTTTTGAAGGCTAAAGCTAAAAGAACACAGTAGACCAAGACATCAAGGTCTCCTTGAGCCAGGACAATGCTGTGGTCCCTCATCCCAAGCCTCAGAGTGAGGCTGTGTCCCATAAATGGAATGTAGATTGACAAAGTATAAAGCAGATCATGAGAAAAAAAGAAATAACAATGATAATAAAAGCGTATAAAGAAAATTGAAAATAAAATTGTGTAATAAAGGGGATGATATATATTAGTTGTTATTTGATAAATTTATATGAGAGTAATAAGAAAAGTAGAAATATCTTTACAAAAAGAGGGAAAAAATGAGT
>CAUYQV010165144.1:0-36620 GCA_963574575.1 Galagoides demidoff | reverse complement strand
GCCTGTGGTCCCAGCTACTTGGGAGGCGGAGGCAGGAGACTCACTTGAGCCCAGGAGTTGGAGGTTGCCATGAGCTGTGATGCCATGGCACTCTACCCAGGGGGATAGCTTGAGGCTCCGTCTCAAAAAAAAAAAAAAAATGTGAATCATGATAGACAGCACTTAAAGCCTAATATGACTTGAAAATTAAGTAATCGTAATAAGGAGCCATCTAAAGCAAGCAGCACAGTGCCTGGAACATAGGAAGTGTGCAGAAAACGTTCATTGCTGTGGTTGTAATGCCTACAGTTAATACTGAAAAGGAAAATACTTAACATACAAAAAGGTATTATCTTGCAAAAGATACATCAGGGCTTTGGGGGAAAGAAACAGGAATTAAAGTAATAATAACTCTCAGTACAAAGTAAATGGAGCCAACTTAAAGTTAAACATTAATTCTTAATGATCTGCTTTGGGAAGAGCAAAGAAGAGAGAGCATATTAAAAGTAAATAGTACTTCAACAACTCATAAACCCAATAGCTACAGTACATCTTACATGTATCTTAGCATAAAATTCCCAGAACCTTAATAGATCCACATACAAATCACATTAAAAAATGAAATCTACAATCTTTCTAACAGTCAACAGTTCAGACTATCTGCACCACTAAATGAACAAGAAAATTCAATTCAGACTTTCAGCTGACTTCAGACAGAAACAAGTAAACTAACTAGACATAAATCCTTTACTGGGTTCCATCTACAACCAAGCTTTATTTAGGCCTTCAAATTGTATCACTGCTTTCCTAAAACAGCTATGCCACCCAAACTGTCCATTTGTTGCCCATTGTCAGTAAAACTGACCTTACAAAGCTCACAGAGATAAAGCAGGGAAGAAAACTGCCATTTGACTTGCAGTCAGCTCTTAGGTTTTAACTTTACGGGTAATATAAAGCTCCTCTAAAGCTAGAATATGGTTTGGAATCTCAGGCAGCACCTCTCTCATTAAATAATCAAGTCATCAGAATAAGGTTCGAGCTTCACACCAAGATGATATCACTCCCCAACCTCACTGAGCCCCAGGAAGTACCAAGGCGGCCTCACCTAGCGGTGCGGGCCTGCCCGTGCACACAGACCACAACGTGAGCAGTGACCTTGGACGTGGGCACTGCACAATCAACATGTTTTAGAGGACAGCCCTAAAAGGGGGACACATTTGTTCAGTCCACCTCAAGGCCTAGATTCTCTAGAACTTCCCCAAGAGAGTAACTTTATATCCACTTTAAAGAGCACAGCAGGCCAGGCACGGTGGCTCACCCAGGTAATCCTAGCACTCTGGGAGGCCAAGGAGGGCAAGACTGCTTGAGCTCAGGAGTGCAGGACCAGTTTGGGACCAGCGAGACCTCATCTCTACTAAAAACTAGTTGGACATCATGGTAAGTGCCAGTAATCCCAGCTACTTGGGAGGCTGAAGCAAGAGGATTTCTTGAGCCCAAGAGTTTGAGGTTGCTGTGAGCTATGATATCATAGCACTCAGCCCAGGGTGACAGAGTGAGATGCTATCTCAAAAAAAAAAAAAAAAAGCACTGTATGAGATTTCAAGCACATAAGTAAAACTGACCTTAAAAAGTTCACAAAGATAAAGCAGGGAAGAAAACAGCAATTTGACTCACAGTCAGCTCTTAGGTTTTAACTTTACAGGTAATATAATATACACATACCCGAAGTTTATCTTTATGGGTAATATAATATACACATATGTCCTCTAAAGCTAGAATATGATTTCGAACCATATTCATTTAGAATATGGTTTAGAACAAAATCAATGCTGACAATGACCTTATAAGCAACATGTGTGTGCAGGTGACTCAAAATGAGTTTTGCAGCATCAAAAGCCACTGGGCTCACTCTAGTGTGTGGCCTCAATTTCTCCAATTTCTCCATGAACTAGCTTGTGAAAATCAAAGGACTAGAAGTGACAACCCCTAAAAGCTGACACCTGCTGAGCACTTTCTGTGAGTGGGGATACTACTGTGCCAAGCACAACCCCACTTAATTCTCACAACACTCCTTTGAATAGGCACCATTATTACCTTCACTTTACAGCTGAGACTGAGACACAAAGCTGTTGTGCTGGTGACCACCCCACTACCAAGAGGATAGGAAAGGCCAGATCAGAAGTAGCTGGTATGGATTAAAATGTGTCTCCCAGAAAGATATCCCTATGTCTTATCTTGGTATCTGCAGATGTGACCATACTTGGAAATCGTCTTTGAAAATATAATCAAGCTAAAATGAGGTCATTAGTGTGGGTCCTAACCCATCATGACTGGTGTCTTTATTAAAAAGAAAAAAAAAGAGTGTGCCATGCACAGATGGATACAGAGATGACAGCTTCATGAAGGCGGAGGCAGATGCTGGGGTGACAGTGCACTAGCCAAAGATGCCTGGGGCCACCAGAGCTGGAGGACACAAGGAAGGATCTTTCCTAGATGCTTCAGAGGGAACAAGTCCCAGCCAACACCTTGATTTTGGACTCCTACCTTCCAGAACTGTGAGAAAATAAATTTGCCTTGTCCCCGTATATTAAGGCAGCCCAGAGAAACTAATCCCGCATCCCAGGCCCTCACCAGCTACTTCTCCCTATCCAGACTTTCCACCTAACCTGACCACTCCATATTCCTTTTCTGGACTTGAGATTGCTATAGGTAGAAAGGGTAGAACATTTGGAACAGTCTTTAACAGTACTTTTTAAATAAAATTTTAATGGGAGTATTCTACCCCAAGTACTTTCTAGGACAGCTCAAGTCATCCCTGCAGCATCACCGTACTCCAAGCTGTTCGCAACTTTAAAACAGACCATCTTTTCAATGCACAGTAACTGGCAGCCTGGCCCAGTTCATCTCAATGAGGTAAGGTCCGTGGAGACATTCCTGAATCCAGAATTGGATCTGCCCAGGCCCCAAAGGTGAGCAAGACCTCTGGCAAGGAGAGAGAATGGAGGCTGGAAGAGAGGGCACCCCTGCACCTGCTGAACAGCACCCCCATGGGTGCTCGGAGTCAGCTCGTGTAGGCCGGCCAGCAGCTGCAGGTCACACAGGGAATGAGAAGTCTCAGGCAGGCCCGAGCCTGGAGACGGTGGATGCAGTACACACACATTCCCAGGCACACACAGGCAGTTAGACTGCGGATGTCTTCATGTAGGAGGTGTTAGTCACACGGTTAGAGGTAGAAGGCCAAGTGCAGCCTCTGCAGTAAAAGGCCAGGGAGGCAGTAAGGGGACGGGAAAGGGCCTCAGTGTGCTGCTGAGCCTGGGATTCTGCCACTCAGAACAAGACCACGCTCAGCAGAGAGCACCTGTCAACTAGGGAAGAAAAGTACTCAGGGCGATCGGGATCTCTCCAGCCACCCAGCTCCCTATCCCTGGACTGGGCCTTCAAGAAGTGTATGTGTGTCAGCAGGGAGGGTTGTGGGGGGGTGGGGGGGCAGGGACAGAGGCACATACTTGCCACCTCTGAACATGCTAGCTGAAATTCAGAAAAAATCATTTTCTGGTGGAACAATGGTAGGATTCCAAGCTATACTCCAGAACTGCCATGAAAAAAATTACCCAAACTAATACCATTAAAATATCTGTGATTAGAAATGTAAAAAATAGGCCAGGCACGGTGGTTCATGCCTGTAATCCCGGCACTCTGAGAGGCCGAGGTAGGTGGATTGCTTGAGCTCAGGAGTTTGAGACCAGACTGAGCAAGACCAAGACTCTGTCCCTACTAAAAATAGAAAAGCTAGCCGGGCATTGTGGCAGGTGCCCATAGTCCCAGTCACTCAGGAGGCTGAGTCAGGAGGGTCTCTAGAGCCCAGGAGTTTGAGGTTGCTGCAGCTGTGACACCAGGACACTCTACCCAGGGTAATAGGAGGTTTGGGAAGGTATGTAGAAGGAGGGAGGGGGAGAGAGAGAGAGAGAATGGAAAAGAACACACTAATTGAGAAGAGAGTTGTATTTTACCTTTGTTATAGAGATCATGGTGCAGAATTAATCAGGGAGGCATGAGGAAGAAGATGGAGATTTCTGCATGCTGTCTGGAAGTGTCTATAAATTCATAGCTTTTTTGTGGTTGGATGAGTTTATTTTGTTCTACCTGTTTTCCATTAAAAATGTAAGAATTTTTTTCCTTGTTGTCCTCTCAGGGTTCTTGTAAAGATTGAATGTGGTAAAATGCATATCATTTTTGGAAACAGTAAAATATTAGGCAAATTTAAGCCAGCACCGTCTCCATGTATATAGAGGGGTCAATGCTATCATTCTTTAAGTAATGGCATACAGTCTGCTAGATGCAGAAACCTATAAAGCTGGGAATTAAGTTTGGCCAAATGAGTACCATCCAGAGATGACCAAGGTTAACATTTCATGTCATTTTTTTCAGCATTTTCAATTTGCTTATTATTACATAACTGAAACCATACTATTTCATATCATGCTATTTCCCCTTATACACATTTTCCCTTGCACGAAACATTTCATCATCATTTAAAATTGCTGTACTATTCCACTGCATGGAAACATAATTCAACCATTTACCTGTCATTGGGCAATGATGATGTTTTCACATTTTCACATAGGACTAATGCAAATCACCCAGGGTTCTGGCCAGAGGCTAAGAGGTAAGGCCAATGAGACGAAGCATAAGAAGATTCATGCTTCTCAGCACACATAACCAAACTGCTTCCCAGCAAGCCTGCAGCAACATCCACCCTAAAGGCAGCCATCCTGCCTGAGCCCTTGCCAGCACTGGGTGCTGTGTGGGCACCGCACAGAGACAGTTTTACTAGGTTGTGAGTAGAGGGAAAAACACATTTTATACTTGGACATCTAGGAGCAGAGACATGTACCGTGAAGCTAAGAAACCTTGATCTTTAGGGCTCTCGCTGAATTGAGCCCCGACCATTCTTATTCTAAAGACACATTAATCTTTGTACTACCCTTTTGTTTTGTTCATTTGTTTGTTTGTTTCAAATTAATGTGAGGGCACAAACAAATAGGTTACAATGCTTGCATCTGTTAGGTAGAGACCCTCTTGTAGTTGTGTCCCACACCCAAAAGGTGTGCCATATACCCCTATTGGATTATTTTCTTAAGGTGGGCCCTATAAAAACCGGATCCACCATTACCCAGAAAGAACATTCTTGGCTGTGGCAGAGATGATACTCTCTATTTAGTAAATCAACCGAATTTTCCATAAACACACAGCTAACCTACGTTTCTCAGTCTCCCTGCACGTGCCATGACCTTGACAGAGCTCTTGCTAAAGGAAAACCAGCAAAGACGGGATCAAAAAACTATACTCTTATTGTAGTAAGCTGCTGATATTTCGGGTTCCTTTGTAACAGCATTTAGCACTAACTACAATGACTGAAGCAAAGGCTTCCATAAATCTGGCACTTGTGACCTGCCCATCTTGATAGTTCTCACTGGATCCCTGTGTCACAATTACCTTGGTAACTTGGTGCGTCTCGTTCTTATTTCCAACCAGGCAAGCAAAGGTGCTTTGCACCAAGTGTCTGTGCACACTTTGCGTCTGACAGGCTTAGATTTCCTGGCTGAAAAGTTCGCCTCTGCCTCGTGATATATAAAAGTGAAGCTGGGAACCATAAGTCACATCTTCCTTTTAAATGCACATTCTGAGCAGTAGAGTAGAAGCTTAGCTCTTTCCTAATGAGGAGACGAGTGAGTGGCAGAGTTACACAATCTCCACCAAACACTGCAGAATTCTGAGTTTTCTGCAAAGGAGCACAGATGTTCATATCTGACAACAGCCAGAAGTCTCTGCCAACACATCAGCCCATTTTAAGAGAAAAACAGACACAAATACCAAAAAGATGCCAAGTTCTTTCTCAAATTGCATTTCCCCCTATTTTCTTATTTCATTCATCTTGACTCTCTTTCTACCCACCGCAGATTTTCTGATCTCCAGGTGTTCTCCCATTTTGCAGTGATCAGCTAGGAGCACTCGAAATTGCTCTCACTCTTCAAAAATCTGTTCTGCATTCTGCCCTCTACCCAACCACCTCCTCAAGTACCTTATCAAAATATCACTGTTCCTTTGGGCCACAATTAATGTTATCACCCCAGATGCTATAAATCTTTCCCTGGGAAGACAATCCTCCCAATATCAAAGCTAAAACCACTCAAACCTGCAGATGCTCAAACATAATCAAAACTTCTAAACTGCAGCTAGCACTGTTTTGAAGCTGGCACCTCAGTTCAACCCTGGCTTCTTTGAGATTGAATATGTAACAACAGATGAAGCTGCAAAGGGAAAAAGGTGAGAAATTAAAGGCTTTCTCAACACTGGAGATTTGCAATGGGTTTTTCTGAATGTTCTTCCAGCAGACAGGGATAAAAACCTCCATGTACTGTAAACTTCAGCAGGAAGAAGCTGGCCAGAAGTGCTAACCATTTTCATTGGCCAAAATTGGTCCCTGTGTCCAGAATGTACAAATGCAGTAGGATTTAAATTTAGCCAAAAATGATGAGCAGTGGTGTATTTCTGACCTGTGTGGGTCCATGGAGCCGATCTACACTCCCAAAGTGCAAACAAGGGGTGCCTCTGTCCCCATACAAATGATGACCTTTAAAGAATGCAGTTCCTGATCCAATTGCATTGTGCAACGGAGATATTTGTGGCCTCATCTGACTGGTTAGCTCTAATTCTTAGAACATCTGGCTAACGAGATTAAAACCAATCCCAGCGTAAGAAAATTGGCTTTCCTCTATTCCAACACTACAGCCTCATCCTCATCCCAATTTGAAACAGCTTCACAAAGCAAGCAAAAAATATTTATTGATTACTGATTACAAGTACAGCATTCAGAGAAGCAAATTCAATGTGGAAACTGCATTATTCATAAAAGTCTTTCCAGGTCTGAAAGAGTCTTATTTCTGCGAGTTAAGACAAAGAATTTACATTTCTCTGGCTCAGAGGTTGGATATGATTGGCTTAATTCATCAGGTTCCCCTCCCCCCTCCACAAAAAAATCTGCGTTTTGATTTGGACTAAGGGACCTGGCACAAGTCACAACACATCAGTAGCATTAATAGAGAGGCTCATGTGGCTTTCCTGATTCTCTCAGAGGATTCAGCTGTTGGGCGGAATATATAAGACTTTTAGGGAATTTTGTTTAGTCATGAAGCAGTTAGTTTTCATAACTGTAAATGTTTTAGGGCTTAAAATGCTTACACAGGTGTACATGTCGATAGAAGAAGCAGGCAACACTTGCCTCCTTATTTAGAAAAAGGGCTTTAATATTTGTTAACTGATTATAAAAATTCCAAAGTGATGCTCTAATAATGATGCTCCAAGAATTCTTTGAAAATTAAAAGATCGGATAAGCATAAAGCACACTAAATGAAGTCCTGGAGTCTGAAGGCCTCTCCAAAGGGCATTCACAGAATCTGGGCTTGGTAGAGACTAGTTAAATACTTTTTTGGGTTTTTTTGAAACAAGGTCTCACTCTGTCACCAGGACTAGACTGTAGGGGCATTATCATAGCTCACTGCCACCTCAAACTCCTGGACTCAATCAATCTTCCTGCCTCAGCCTTCCCAGTATCTGGGACTACAGGTGTGCACCACCACGCCTGACTAAATTTTCTATTTCTTGTAGAGACAGAGTTTTGCTCTTGCACAGGCTGATCTCAAACTCCTGGTCTCAAAAAATCCTCCTGTCTCAGCCTCCTAAAGTGCAGAATTGAGCTGTGAGCCACCATGCCCCAGTACATTACAAAAACTATCATTTGTTAGACACACTCCATGTGCTACACCTGGTAAGTACTCCAGAGCAAAGTCTGGAGTTCTGTACTATCACCCCTACCTTAGGGATCGGAAACTGAGATTTACAAATAGTACACAACTTGTTTAAATTTTCCTATCTAGTAGACTGGGATGGTGAGATTCAAGCCTGTGTCTTTCAGGCTCAAGGTCCCATGCTCTTTGCCTAGCACCAGTGTCTCATGTTACAGGATACTTCCTAAAACATTTAAGGAATAAACTCCCTCATTTCCCTTCAGTAGCATATGCCATCCCATCACCAGACAGTAAACCACAGATCTAATTCAGTCTGTGTCACTTGCCCTAACCTATGCAAGCTCTGCCTTCACTTCTGAAGCTAAATAAAACTCACAGTTTTCATTCTATTTGTTTTTCAAACACCTATTCCTAACCTTCCCCCGCCCCACCAACCTTTTTAATATAAGCATTTCTTCGCCCCTTTTCCAACCAATATAAAGGTCTGAATTTGCTATGACTGATAAAGCCATGCAGAGTGAAAGAAACCACCTCTTCTCGGGGAAATACCCTCCTGGGGAAACACTGTAATGAATTTGACAAATGTTGTCAGATTCATTTCCCTTTCTCATAGGCGCTCTCGAGCAGAGGGTCTGCATTTCTAATTACTAAAATGCCCCGTCTTTGAGGCTGATGATGCTGCCCTTTCTAGAAAGTAAGTGATCTGCCCTCAAATTGTGTGTGAGTACTTGCCGAGGGCTATGGTAGGTGGTCATCCTAAGCCCTTAAGAGTAGCAGTCTCTCTGAAGCAGGGAGTCCTCTGCGGAACGCAGACTAGGGCCCAGTGGGGCACGTGCCCCCTTCCTGTGACAGCAATACAAACTGTGCAGGGCCAGGAGCATCCAATACCTGTTCATCATTTCCTCCTGCCTTAGCAAAGTGAGCTTCCTCCTCAGCCACAAGTAAGTACCTTAGAGGAAAAGACACGCAAGTAGACAAGCCATTTGCTTTGTTGACCTTCTTTGACTTTCCTGCCAATGTCGATCATCTGGGCAGCTCAAACCTTGAGTCCAGTGGACTCAGACACCTCACTACTGCCTACTATGTTCACATTGGCCATTTTTTCATGCTTGAATCATAGAATGCAAAGAAAGCCATGATCCTTTCATGAGTCTTCTCAGTATTCACGGGTAGAGCCTCAGAATGTCACAGTACACTACACAGTTCAGAAAACTGCTGGACAGATCGCCCGATACCCATGGCAGTTCTCCCTAACTCAAGCCACAATGGACTGTCTGAGAAGATTTTGAATCCCACCCCTGTTGTAGCTGAGCAGACTACATACTCCACAAGAATCTGTTAATACTAGCATTTGGGTAGGGCCTGAGAGATTCTGGCACATTAGCAACATGGCCAAAAGCCTAAGAATCAAAAAATGGAAGTGATGTGAAAATCTAGTCAATGACACAACTTAGCGACACTGAGAAACCTCTAAAGACGATTTTCAAACATCACTCCTTCTGTAACCAATCTGTCCTCTAATGCGTGTCTCAGGCCAGGGCTGTTCAAAACTGGGCTTCTCAGCAGGGGTGACAGTAGACCTGCTTCAATCTGGGGACCTCTTGGAATTTGTTATTTTCAACTTGCCAAAGAGAAATACACACCCAAACTAATAACAATTATTATTATTACTTGAAAATGGACTGTTTTGTTATGGGATGGGAAAGACTCCATATCATCATCTCCTTCAACAGATATTTAGAGAAGGTTGGTTGTTGCTGCCTCACACCAGAAACTGCAAAGACCAAGATTAAAGATGACAAAGTCATGCTCTCTGTCTTAAGATGACTGAGGAAACACAAGGGTTTTCTACAAATTTGTTTCTCATGGTTCTGGTGGCCAGAAGTCTGAGATCAGGGTGCCAGTATGCCTGCTGGCTATTGGTGAGGACCCTCTTCTGGCTGTAGGCAGCCAACTTTTCATGGTATCTTTATGTTAGAGAACTCTCTGGGGTCTAATCACCTCCTAAACCTCCTAATACTACGGTATTGGTGGTTTGAATTTCAACATATGGATTTCGTGGGAGTGCGGAACATTCAGTCCATTGCAAATGTAATCTAAAATCATTCCTGTGTCTTCTCACATCTGTTTTCTCTACCTGTTCACTACTGTACCCCAGTTCCCAGACCTCCTGGCACACAGGAGACACTGGATGTACATCTACTGAATGAATGTATGAATCAATTAATGACACAAATTTCACCAACAGCTGGTTTTGTATTTAGCTGATTCCTCATGGACCTCAGATTTCCAATGTGTGAAATGGTTAATAGTAGTATTAGGATAGGTCCCAAAATGGGATCTAGATCCACAGATCACTGGGTCTGCAAAATGCAACAGGTTTTATTGGAGAAAAAGGCAACTCGTGTTTAAATGAGTTTGCAAACCATTAATATTAAAGAAGAGAAATTTCTGACTGCAGTCTTCTCAATCTTTAACATGTTGACAGATGAGTTCCCCAGAGATGTCCCTTGAAGAGTCAGTCCCCTATTCCAATGATACAAACCCATCATTCACAAGAGTCTCCAGAACAAGTCTCTGGGTCCCTGGGGCCTAGCAGTTTACAGCACGTTTATATTTGTTCCAAGGCCTCTATAATCTCCTAACAAAAGGATCACTTCTTCAGGCTCTTCTTTAATGTTAACTATTCTCACTGAGCTAAGAGCCACAGAGGTGAGATCCATCTTTCAGCTCTGCCTCTTTCTAACCTTAGGCAAGTCATTCACCTTCTCTAACTTGGAGTTTTCTTATCTCTATTTCAAACTCTAAAAATAGAATTCTGATAGTAGTTAACTCAAAGGACTGTAGTGAGAACTAAACAAGATATATACCAATACCTATGCCTTGTTCAGAATGAACACTCCATAAAGGTCAGCTATCCTTGCACTTACTCACTGATGTACCAACACTGTCTCTGGATTCTAGTCTCAAGGTCACCATTGGCTGGACTTGGGCAAGACAGCCCCTCTCTAGACCCACTAGTGGCACAGGCAAAATCCAGGCTTTAGCTTGTATCAGTCTAGTTCTCCAAAGACCATTTCCCAGGCATGTTATACTTAATATTTTTCTTGAAATTATTATACCTTAGTATCATCCAAAGAAAGAGAATCTGTGAAATCTGTGATTGATGTGCTTGTTCAACTTTTCCTAATACACATGAAAATGAAGAAAGCGTTACTGAGCTATTTCTTAAAAGCCAGTACCATACCTAACTCACTTTTGATGCCATACACTGAGAAACACTAACTCAGGATCTCCATACAAGATCCTACCACTAAAAACAATTTGAAAAGTCACAAGCTAATCTTTGCAAACACTAACCTAAGCCCCCTAAAGCAGGACAGTGCTCAGACCACCAAGGAGGTCCTCTTTAGAAATCAGATTTCAGTAGCTCACACCACAAAGTCCCAAAGCTGCAGAGCTGGCACCATTGTGAAGAGAAGGGAACACTTTTACACTGATGGTGGGATTGCAAACTAATATAGTCTTTTTGAAAAGAAGTACGGAGAATCCTCAAAGAACTCAAAAATAGAACTCCCATTTGATCCCACAATCCTATTAATAGGTATCTATCCAGAAGAAAATAAATCATTTTATCATAAAAACATTTGCACTAGATTGTTTATCACTGCTCAGTTTACAATTGCCAAGATGTGGAATCAACCCAAGAGCCCACCAACCCATGAACGGATTAATAAGCTGTGATATATGTATATCATGGAATACTATTCAGCCATAAAAAAGATGGAGACTTTACATCTTTTGGATTAATCTGGATGGGGTGGGAGAACATTCTCTTTAGTAAAGTATCATAAGAATGGAAAAGCAAGTATCTAATGTATTCAGCACTAATATGAAGCCAGTAGACAAACTAATATATGCCCACCCAAGAGAAAAACTCAATTTAATTCAAGTTGGGGGGGTAGGAGAGAGGCGGATTGGTGTGCTCCGACCTAATGGGCACAGTGTAAAGGTATACGGCACATCTCCTGTGGGAGGGGTACAACTACAACAGGGACCTTCCCTAACAAATGCAAACACTGTAACCTAATCATGTGTACCCTCATACTAATCTGAAAAAAAAATAAATTTAGCTTCAAATCATTTACCATCTGAACATCAGAGATGACGGGCACAGAGTTGACTCTGTGGCTTTCCAAAGGAAGAATGACATCAGTTTATAGGATAAAACAAAATCTCTCTGATGTGCTTAGCTGAGAGGCAGAGAGGCATTTTTTAAGATATGCTTTGGGATAAGATTTTTCCAAGTTCTAAAACTAAAACTCACAAAAAGCCCCTGCTTTCCCTCCAAGGAAAGAAAAAGCACGTGGTCAAACTGTGGCTGCCCCAGACAAAATAACCCCATCATCTCAGCATGGGTTGGCAGTGACCAGCACTGAAACGTGTCACAGCTCACTCCAATCGGACATCACCTTCTTTCAGATGCCAGCAAAACCAAAGCCATTATAGTAAGGCAAAAAAAATAACATATTTTACGGTAGTCCTAAAGTAAACCTACTTAGGATGAGATTATGCAAACATTTTATGGACTCCAAACATTAAGCTTTCATGAGTAAAAATGAGTATAAGTGGTAGCCAATAATATAGTTATCTTTGCTTTTAACTGCAATTATTCTAAAGCCCGATTCGTAGCTGTCACTTATTCATTTCTAAGCTGAAGCAAATTATAGTTAGAGGAGATAGAACCTGACAGCTCATTTCTTCTGTGAATGGCACGCTGTCCCATTTCTGCAAGGCCTGTGGTCCCGCCTTTAGGGCACATCCACCATAAGCAGAAAAATCCTGCTAAAAGGGACAATAAAGACAATAGCACCAGGTCTGCCAGCCTGGAGGCCTGGACTCCTCCAGCAGAGTGCCGCACGCCTCTCTGCATTCTTTCTCCTAATCAGAAGGGGAGAAGAGTAAGTTTTCCCCATGAGTACTCCAAAGGCATTTTATCAGCATGAAGGATGCATTTTCAGGGAGGGTGTGTGTGTGTGTGTCTGTGTGTTGTAGAACTGACAAAGTTGGTTTCATTTTAAAGGAATTAATATTGCAAGTCTTATTAAGATCATAAACTTCATCCTCTTAGGACACACATCTCAGGGAAAAGAACTGGGTCAAAGGCACAAAGCAGTCCATAAAAAAAATAAAATATTTTTGAAGCTAAAATAGCACCCAATAAAAAAAACTGAGTGATCACTTTTGGCACCTAGAAAATGGTACAGCCTGTCCCTAAATATTAAAATTGTATGAATACAAAAATAACTCTTGAGAGGAGCTTTTGGAACTCAAGCTGATGAATCCAGTTCTGTTGCTAGTTAGCAGTGTTGACTAAATGGAAAACTTGACTCCAGCCAGGGACTGGACAGAACCAGTGAACCGAAGTGTGCATGTGTAGAGCCCAGTTGTATCTGTGTCACCTGAACAACTAACAGGAACCAAAACCTTGTGGTGGCATCTCTTTTTATATCACGAGCTCTTTTTCAAGTCAACATGTAGCCTAAAGATGAGGAAACCAAATGAAAAGGCACATTTGAAAGACCGCTAGGAGATATTTTTCACCCTTCAAGTTTTCAAAAACTCAAAGGCTCAAACAGATGAAAGGAGAGCAGCAATCCACAAATTAACTGCTGCTCAGAAGATGAGCGTTTTACTCTTTAATTAACACTCTGTCCTTAATCCAAAAGCTGAAGCAAAACATAAGAGGCACAGCGCTTACGCACCTCTCCCCGAGCAGTGTTACCTTCCTTCCTCAGGCTTTCTCTATTTTCATCACAACGTGTTTAAATTTAAGATGCAGCCTTGGCAGCAAGCGTGTGTAGCTTAGTGATGCAAACAGTGTGGGATGGTGCCACCAAGGACTCTGTGAGTGGGAGACAACCAGGAAACCAACTTCCCTTCTCTCAGCGCAACTCTACTCCATCCAGAGGAGGGTGTGGGCACATGTATCGTGGGTCGTCTTCTTCAACTGGGCCAGGAAGAAAGTATAAAGACAGGAAATGCCAAATATTGTGGAAGGATCTGCAAAACATTTAGGTTTCAACCCTTGGTATCCAACTTATCTTCTTCCTCGCTTACCGCTCTCAGTGACTGCAGGTCCACTCTAGGGCGACGTAAGAAGGTTACCCTTGCGGCAGCCATGGATTCAGGAGGGAAAGGCTGGCACAGATGAAGCATCTTAAAGCATCTTAATGAGCAACCCCCAAATGCTGGAGTGATTAGTTGGAAATATCCAAGTAATATATCAGTTGGATCTTCTGAAGATCCAACTAACCTGATCTTCAGTTTGACCTCTCTCCCACGCAGTCTACTTTAAAAATCCCCAGATAGGCACATTCTGTGTGCCAGGCGGTGGGCAGAGCACAGGGGCCATGAAGGTGACTGGCCATGGTGCCATCATGATGGTGCTCCCAGGCCAGAAGGGGAGATGGAAAAGTGAACAAGCACACACCAATATATTTTATTTTTTCTTTTCTTTTTCTTTTTCACACAGAGACATGAATTAATTATCTATGGAGAGGTGCTCAATTAAGAGGTCAAGGAGCCAGGCACAGTGGTTCACACCTGTAATCCCAGCACTTTGGGAGGCAGAAGCGGGTAGATTGCTTGAACTCAGGCGTTTGACACCAGCCTGGGCAAGAATGAGACCCCCGTGTCTACTACAAATAGAAAAATTAGCCAGGCCACTGAGATGATTCAGAAATAGGCAACTGACACACAGATTTTTGGTTGTGATCTACTGATTCCTCAACATTTACAGCTAAGAAAATTCAGGCTATGAACAGGGTCACAGATTACAGTCAGTGTCAACCCAAGAGTGGGACCCTGGCCTCTTTTTTTTTTTTTTTTTTTTTGAGACGGAGCCTCAAGCTATCCCCCTGGGTAGAGTGCCATGGCATCACAGCTCATAGCAACCTCCAACTCCTGGGCTCAAGCAAGTCTCCTGCCTCCGCCTCCCAAGTAGCTGGGACACAGGCGCCCGCCACAACACCCGGCCATTTTTTGGTTGCAGCCATCATTGTTGTTTGGCGGGCCCAGGCTGGGGATTCGAACCTGCCACCTTAGGTGTACGTGGCTGGTGCCTTAGCCGATTGAGCCACAGGCGCCGAGCCGGGACCCTGGCCTCTTGATCTCAAATTCAGTGCCTAGAGCTCCAAAGAGCTCCACTGGGAATAGCATTTTCCACAGAGCACATCACTACCAATAGCACACTGGCTTCCCTGCTGTCCCCAAACCGGGTTTCTGACTGCACAGGAGTGCCAGCAACAGTGCATCACATCCATCACTGCCCCCTCTCCCCGGAGAGGGCAAGGCCCTCCTCACAAACGGGGGCTCTCAATCTCCATTTCCTTGGCATCGAGTTCTCCAATGATCTCACAAAGGGGGCCCCCAAAAGCACTCTTCAGAGCAACAGCGAAATATAACAAAGCTCACCTAACCCAGAAAGACCTTAGTTTCTTTAAAAAGAGAAACATGCAAGACCCAGAATCAAATTCTAATGCTGAAAAACACAGCAAACTTGAAATTTAAGTCACATTTCAAAGAACAGAAAATGTTATGAAATTTTTTTTTTTTAGACATAACTTGTTCAAATGAAATGGCTTGTTGTTTCCCACAGAAGTGAAAATCGAGTTCGTGTTCCAGATGATTGGCACCCTTGAAAGCTACAGGAAGCCATCAGGAGTGATGTGCCCTCTGAGCTCACTGGTGACTCCTGACTCCATTCCTTCCAATCAACCCCTTGGCCACACAATTCTGGAGGAGCGGTTCAAAAGCAAATAGCCTTTCACATCCACTGCATACCTGCCCACACCAAAGAACTCTGCTGTTCACTGATTACATTTTTCACTTTATCTTGACAACCACATATGGTCATCATTTCTAATTATACAAAAGGAAACTGAAGCTATGAAAACTTAACAAATTTGCCTCCGGTCACACAGTCAGTATAAGAGGTAATTTCAACCTGGAACACAGGTGTCCAACCTGTCCGTGTGGCCCATGGCCCTCATACTGATTTGTGAGGCTTTTTATTCCTTATCTGTGGTGTCACAAAAATTATGCAAAGGCTTTTTTTTTTTCCTAATCAGCTTTTGTTAGTGTTTGTGCATTTCATATGAGGCCTAAGCCAACTCTTCTTCCAATGAGTGGCAGAAAAAAAAGTTCTGGATACCCCTGAGAGTCAGCTTAGGGAAGTGTCTCAGGGAGCAGGCAAGGACCCAATGAAGCACTTTCTGATGTAGTATAGTTACCGAAATGGACAGAGTAGACGCAGTGATCAGAACAGTGTAACTTGCAAAGTCCTGTGGTGTTGGCTGGTTATTCCTAAGTGAAACAGATGGAAAGCCTACTAATTTCCCACTTGACCTACATAAAAGCAGAAAAGTTCTAGGTCAAGTGAATGAAAGTCTAACCTGAGTCATCAAGACAGAGAGTCATGGCCCCTCAGCCAATTCTTAGACTTGAGCCAATTTTCAGACCCAGAATGAAGAGGAGGCCAGGTCCCTTGACAAAGGACCCCGGACACTGCCAAAAATGTATTCTGTTAATCTCTTCCTCACCCCTCCGCAAAAGGACCTACACAGAGCCTTTCAGCAGAGTGACTGTGCATTGAGGAAAAAGAAACAATCAGAACTTTCAGAGGCAAACGGACAATGACGCCAAACTGACACTAATTCCAGGAGACTCAAAACATCACAGTAGGGACTTAAGGACCTCAAGTGATCTATGGGATTTTAGCTCAGGTCCATTTCGCAGTGGACCCAGGGGGTCCTGGAAGCCATCCTGTGGTTATTTTCCAAGTTCCAGAGTACATAATAGGAATAGATAGGCTCAACAACCGGCAGAGTCCCCACAATGGGGAAGGAAGGAGTTGCCTGGTTATTGTACGTGGGGAGAAACAGGCAGTGGAGGGTCTGAGAATGTGGCTCCAAAGGCCAGAAGAGGCTCCACTCCCACACAGCACTAAGAGCACTTAAGTTGGGGTTTACTGTGTGTGTGCTATTTGGCTTAAAAGAAATGGGCTCAGCTCTGCACTCCAACTTGAGGATAAATTGTTCCAGCAATGAAGAGCCAAGGCACTATCAAGTTTCAATTGCTAGCTGAAACCCCTGATAGCTGCTAGAAAAATCATGCGCAGTTACAGCTTAGAAACATAAATTAGCAAGGCCACGGCGCTCTCTGAGTGTAATAAATGAAATGTGGGTAACCACACATGTGGTAAAGATCCTAACCCCCGGTGAGTGTGTCACAGATGCCTGGTCACCCGCAGGAGCTGAGGAGGAAGGAAGGAAGGAATGAAAAAGACTTTTCAAACACAACACTGGCTGAACTGTGGGGGAAGGGATGAAAGACCCAGAAATGTTTTCTCTGTCCTTCTGCGGTGCGGTCTTCTAACGCCTATGCCCCACAGGTTCTTTGGTGGTGAGGAGAGAATTTTAAGTACACAAGCCAGTAATGAATACTTCTATGGACAGCGATACAGTGACAAAATGTTTTTTTCTTCTTCTGGAAGCTCATCATCTCTAGGGCGGATTGGGGCACAGCGGAATGACACTAACGCAGAAACCAATGCCTTCCTGGGTCCAGACATGGCACAGCCAATGTGGTGTCATCCCCACTCCTAACCTGCTCTGGTCCATGTGCAGAGGCTCCTCCATCGATGACCTCAGGCAGGGCCAGCCTTCAGCAAAATAGGGGACAGAGATAGTTATATGCCAGGCGTCCCCAAACAGAGCGTCTCTGGGGCCCTGACTCAAGGATGCAGAAGCCATTTTAAAGGACTGCAGAAAGGATGCCGCGCTCACGTACATGGATAATAATGCTGCTTCTCACTGAATATCCCTATGGGCTCAGTGTGGGCACAGCAGCCTGCCACCTTCCAGCCTACTCAGGGGAAAAGACATGAAATGGAATAGAAAATAGCGCAGTCAACGCCAGGGTAGGGAAGCACTTCAGGTATGCGGGGAGCAAATGCTAGGAAGTCACAGGAGGGTCTCCCAGGAGGTAACTACCTGCCTGTATCATGTAGACCAGGCATTTCCCTTACAGAGGAAGCCAGGCCCCTTCTGGCTACCACACTGCCTGATGCCTTTCATGTGACTTCTTTTCTACCTGACATTTACCCTTCATGTACATTTCAACCTGATTTCACCTGACTGGGCTGTTGTGCTCACTTGCTGGGGAATAGCCATGAGGCCAATCTCTTCCCCACCACTGGCTTCTGTGCAGAATTTGAAGATGAGCATCAGGGAATGGGGGAGGGGCATCTAAAGGAAAGGACCCCCCAAACTAATTCTCCTGGTGCCCTGAATCTTTACATCTCTATAATCAATTTCCAATGGTGGCAATTACGGGCTGGTCCCTCCCCTGTCTAACAAGCCCTATCTCCTGCTGCAAGGAGCAAAATAAGGCAAATCTATAGAGGGACTCAACTCCTCTCCTCATCAGGCAGGGCTAACTCCTTACCTCACAGCCCCTCAGAACCTCCTACGTACTTACAGCAAAAGATTCTCATTAAACGGTAACAAAATGAAAAGTAAAATATCAGAGACACAACGAGAGCGAGCCACAGATCTGAGAAAACAACTGCATATGAAAGGCTTAGAAAACATATTAGAAGAAACGCAGAGGATTTAGAATCCATTTCAGGTGTGCGGGAAGAAAATCCCTCCAGTTACTGGGAGAACGGGTCAAGGTTAAAACCCAGGCAAGAAAGAAGCTCCATCCTCTTCTGGATGCCTGATGAGGTTTTACTTTGAGGTTTATAATCTCTTTTCTCTCCTCCTGCTTCTAGAAAGAAGAGAAAAGTGAAGTCTGGGACCAGGAGCATCCGAATCACCTGAGGGACTTGTTAAAATGCAGTTTCCCGGGTCTCTAGTGATTCTCAGGCATTTTGAAGTCTGAGAACCGCAGAACTAGGTACTTCATCGTTCCTAAGTGGTTGCAATACCCGTGCTAAATCACTCGTTTAAATTGCTGTTTAAAATTTAAAGAAGACACTACCGGCTAAATTGATTCTTTTAGAAATTGTTAGATTCTAAAAGCAGTGATAGCACAGTCACATTGTGACCAATTTTAAAGGATGTAAATTTACACATGGAAGCTAGGAAGATCTTTTCAAAGCATGAATCTGATCATGTAATTCCTTTGGACAGAAAACACTTCAATAACTTCCCATTGCTCTACTGATAAAGGCCCAGATCTGTGGTCCCAATCAGCCCTCCTCCCCAGCCTAACTTCGGGCTGGAGTGCTCCCTGCTCCAGGCATTCTGGCTTCAGTTACTCCAGCATCCAAGGTCAGCCCTTCACGCAGCCTTCACATACTAGGTGTCTGTCCCCAGTGGTATCCTTTTTCCCTCTTCCCAAGTCTCTTTTGACTACTAATCCCCCTGTTATGGGCCCTCCCAGCATCAGTACCTTTCCACTACAGCCCTTAGCATACAGTTTAAACATCACATTTAGTTGTGTGATCTAGATTAATTCACCTTTCCTTCACTGTGAACAAACAGCCCATGACATCAGCAACAGATGATGGGTTTTTTCCTAGGAAGAAAGCTCACCATTGTTTATGTACAACCTAGGATGCCACATGGTACGCAGCAGGTGCTCAATAAATCTTTGTGAAGGAACGAATGAATTAAAGAGTATTTAATAGTATTTAATAAAGGCAAATTCAGACCCAAAGTCACAATTAGGAATATAAAATACACTCTGATCACTCTCCCAAAAGTTAAAGGCAGCAGCCAGCAGCTGAGAACTAAAGTCCTGGGGTGGTTCCCCTTTCCCTGAACGAGACTCTGGATACCCTCTTTTGCACATGATCACTTTAAATGGATGTGCCCAACTCTTCATCATATAATTATGGATTTTGAAAGACAAGTGAAATTCAACATTAAAACAATGATGCCATTCCCCTGGGCCTTACTCTTATCTGGTTATGAAAAGTTACCTTACAGTAACCTGTTCATTGTCTGAAAAACTATGTTGAAATAAAAACAAACCCTGGGATTTTCACATCTTCTATTTCCATACACCCTCCATACATGTCTTATTCTCAGTCAGTGGTTCTCAGCCTTCCTAATGCCGGGGCCCTTTAATACAGTTCCCGGGAGTCGCGACAGCAGTTGAGAACCACTCTTCTCAGTTCTGGGCAACCAAATCTCAGACTGTTTCATCGCACCCTTTCTTATGCAAGAGTTGTGAGGAAAGATTCTAAGTTGCCCTAAGCAAGTCAGCAGTCACGACATTCCAAGGCCCACACAGTGGGATGATGTCTCATAGGGTACACGAGTCCTGCCCTCTCCTCTCTGCCATCTTGCAGGCAGTGACCACAACTGAGGTGACAGTGTGCTGCCCTGACTATGCTCAGAGCACTGCACCTGAGGTGGCAAATCACTCCCCCCATCCTTCTTCAAGGTGAACGATGGTGACCCACTCAATACAACATTTCCATGTAACAGGTGCAACTCAGGCAAAAAATGAATTTCACAAATTGACAAAAACTTGGCAGCAGGAGCATATACCACATGGTATGCTGCAGAAAAGAGGGTTTGGTTTCAAATGGACATGACTTGGGGAAGCCAGCTTTTCTGACACCTGAATTCCTCATCTGCAAAATGGGTATAAGGTAAACAAATAGGTGCGAAAACATTTTTATTTATTTATTCGCTTATTTGTTTGTTTATTTTTGAGACAGAGTCTTACACTGTCACCCTGGGTAGAGCATCATAGCTCACAGCAACCTCGAACTCTTGAGCTCCAGCAATCCTCTTGCCTCAGCCTCTCAAGCAGCTGGGACTACAGGGGGCTGCCACAATGCCTGCCTATTTTTAGGGACGGGGTCTCACTCTTGCTTAGGCTGGTCTCAAACTCATGAGCTCAAGCAATCCAGCCACCTTGGCCTCCCAGAGGCGCCTCACCTCACGCTAGGATTATAGGCATGAGCCACCGTATCTAGCCTAGAACACTTTTAAATGGCTATGTATTTTGGTATAAATATAACTCTCCAGTGATTTATTTTAAATTTGTATTGTTACCTATACCTTTGTATGGGTCCTTAAATGTATATGTAACATTGGATTCTGTTTAAATTTACACACCAATCCTGACATTAAAAAGATGCATGAGACACATGGGACACTCTAGTGCCTGAACAATCCACATTCATTCCTCGTTTTGTAAAAGAAAAAAAAAGGTGACTGGAAATTTTATACACTGAAGACAGTGTGCATGTGTCAGCTCCAATGGAGATCCGCATACAGTGATTAGGTAACTGACTTTTCCCCATTACAGTAATGGCAGTGGGGGATGGAGCCCAGAGGACATTACTTCCAAAGCACAAGTTTGGAGAAGGGGGTTCTGTCTGGCACATTGCTCTCCTACACCCACACAGTCTACCCTTTGCATTTTAGTGTCTAGATGGAAGTCTCTCCTTTTTTAAGCCCACTCCATAAAAGCCATTACTAGGTGATTGTTTCATGGGCACATGAGCTACTGCTTCACGAGCTGGCGAGCTGTAAGCTAGCTGCTGCTTTCCTGAAAGAGTGCAAAGTATAAAAGGCATCCAAACAGACTGCCATGGCCAGAAAGAATAAGGAGAAATGGAAACAGGTGGCTTCTACTCAGGTGGCCATAAAATGAACTGTCCAACCAGGGACACTTTCAAAGTGAGAGCTGGTGCAATCAGTTATGCCGGGAACACACAGCCATCCTGGTTTGCGCACTGCCATCCTCCTTTTGCGTTTCTATTTTTATCCCCAATGTAGTTTCTATCTGGCTGAAACATGGGGAGCTGGCTCAGATTAAGGAAGAAAAAGGAACACTTTGCAACCACCCACCTGCCAATGAACATTTCCCCTGCCTAGTGGAAGGTTCCAAATGATTCAAAAGGGGATGTTTACAAAGTGTCACTGGATCCACTGAGCTTCCTTTATATGCTACATAATCACATGAAACCCCATTCAACTGAACTGCTCCCCCACTACTGTTCCTCAAACTCGGAGGTTCTCACAGGGCTCCTGTCTACACAAACAACCTTAGAAAACTGGAATCCAGGAAGGAGAAAGAGTCCCGATCAGCAACCTCCATTCTGTTTCCCCAAAGAACACTAATAATAAAATAAAATGGTAAAATGCCACGTTAGTTAAAATTGAACTGGGGATATACATTGTTTTTTTCTTTTTGAGACAGATTCTAACTCTGTGCCCTGGGTAGAGTGCTATGGCATCATAGCTCACAGCAACCTCAATCTTTGGGGTTAAGGGATCCTCTTGCCTCAGCCTCCCAAGTACCTAGGATTACAGGCACCCACCACAACACCTCGCTAATTTTTCTATTTTTTTTTTTTTTTAGTGGAGATAGGGTCTCCCTCTTGCTCAGGCTGGTCTTGAACTCCTGAGCTCAGGCTATCCAGAGTCCTAGGATTACAAGTGTGAGTCGCCATGCCTGGGCTGATATACATCTATTTAGAAGAACCCTTATTTGTGGACTCTGAGTTGCTAACTTGATTCATTATGTCAGTTCTTTTAATTCATCATTAATCATAATTTACCCTGACCTGTATTTGAAGCTGAGTAGCTTTGTATTCCTTTTTTGTAAATTTTACTTTTAATCGATAAACGGTAATTGTTTATATTTATGAGGTACAATGTGATATACAGATACATGTATGCCTTGTGGAATGATGAGATCAGGCTAATTATCATATTCATTAACTGAAATGGTTATCATTCCTTTGTGGTAAGACATTTAAAATCCTATCGTTTGAAATATATAGTACTTTGGGTTTTCTTTTCTTTTCCTCTTCTTTTTTTTTGAGACAAAGCCTCACTCAGTTGCCCTTGGTAGAATTCCATGGCTTCACAGCTCACAGCAACCTCAAACTCTTGAGCTAAAGTGATCCTCTTGCTTCAGGCGCCCATGTTGTTGGGACTATGTATGCCTGCAAAACGCCCAGCTAATTTTAGGGACAGGGTCACGCTTTTTCTGCTCAGCTGATCTCAAACTCCTTAGTTCAAGCAATCTGTCCGCCCCGCCCAAAGCAATGGGATTATAGGTAGAAATTATATAATGCTCTATTGTTAACTACGGTATAGTCACCATGCCATGCAACAGATCAACAGAATCTGAAACTTTGTACCCTTTAACTCTTTAACCTACACCTCTCCTTTCCTCATTAACACCCCCTTTTCTCCAGCATTCTTGAAGAAAAGATGTATAAAGCAAACAGTCTAAGCAAGAGTTGAAGTGTCCCCTGCGTGAACGGCTCAACTACAACTTGAACTTTGCCTTAAAAATGGAAACAATACAACCTAAACATTTATACCCTCATATTAATCAGAAACTTAAAAAAATGTAAAGAGAAGAGTTGAGGAGCAATTACCTAAGCCACTAAAGGGAAATGAAATAATAAATACGTATCTTTAGATTATTTTAGCAAGATATTTGAATTTAAAAAATAAATGAGTAACAATGATTATCACTAACAAAAGCAAATCCAACGCAGTACTTTCAGATTGCTCTGCTTTACAGTTATTATTACATTTAACACATTAACTCCCCAAGTGAGTTGTATTTAACTCACACTACTTTTGAGCCCAGCACCTTGTGAAACACATCTCTTGCACAGACACCCATACCAGAAAAAAAATTTTTTTCCCTTGGGGCCCCAGTGTTTTATTAGGTATGTATGAGTTGCCAGGTTCTGGGCTCAATACTAATGTGAGTTAAATACAACTCACACATCAGTAATGTGCTTGACCTAATGAAACACCCTGCCTCCAAGGAAAAAAAACTTTTTCTAGTGTGGCAGTCAAGGTGTTAATCATCTCAGCAACTCTCAGAGGCGGGGACTCATATTATCTTCATTTGAAAGACATGAAAACTGAGGCTAATGAAGATGATTAGCTTACCTGAAGTCACCCACCTGGTATACTCAAAAGGGGACTCAAACCCTCAATTAAGTATGTACTCATTTCACTTTAAACCTCAGACTCCTTTTCTTTTTTCCCAAATCCAATCAGTCATCAAATCATTTACTTTTTGTCATCAGTGACTACAGACAAATATCTTGCATCCACCCACCATTCCTGTCCTTTTCCTCTGCTCAGCCTCTGGCAGGGGGACTCAGACTAGAAGGTGGGGGCAGGGCAGCCTGTATCCAAGTTGCATTTACAAGGCAAGCACACTGCTTTATTTATTTATTCATCAGACCAAGACCCTGTGTTTATTTGGGTAGGCCTGGAAGGCAGGCGTTTGAAGTGCCTATGTTTCCCGGGCCCCTTCCCCCTGCTGCACCATCTAATCCATCCTCCAGGATGCCTTAGGACTTAGAGTTTTCACTGAAATCCTACTTTTCCTTGCCTAAAATCCTTTGGCTTTCTTTCCTGCTCAATCAATCCGAATGCCCAGCACCTGGCAGAGCTGACACACAACCCTTCCCACACTTCCCACCTTGACTGCTGTATTCCCTGGAGACATCATGTTCTTTCTATTAATACGCAGTTTTCCAGATCCTTCTCAAAAGTCACTTCATTTGTGAACTCATTCTTCCGTGATCTGCAAATACTCTTATTACCCCTAAGAGGTCTGCCTCTGATACAGCCCTTCACCCCTGTTCCACATACAGCCTAGAAAATGTAATCAGAATGGCTGCAGACTGAATGAATGAATGAATGGAACATTATGGTGGATGCTGTTAAGCCCAGCAACAGTTTAATTTGAAAACATTTACATATGTTTTAAGTTTAAGCCACACATCTCTTTTTAAAATATACAATGAATAAATAAAGCTGGCAAGGTGCAGTGGCTCATGCCTGTAATCCTAGCACTCTGGGAAGCTGAATCAGGAAGACAGCATGAGGCTAGACGTTCCAGACCAACCTGCAAAAAAGTGACAGGCCCGGGACCTACTAAAACACTAAAAAAAAAAAAAAATTAGCTGGGGGCAGTGGCACACACCTGTAATCCCAGCTGTCAAAAGGCTGAGGCAGGATTGCTTGAGCAGCCCAAGAGTTGGAGGTTGCAGTGAGAAAAACTCTGTCTCCTACTAAATAAATAAATAAATAAACAAATAAATAAATAAATAAATCTTTACTGCATTTCTCTCACATGAATCTAGTCAAATGTTTTCCTCAACTGAAGAATGGAGAGTAATCAACAAAATCTTTCTAATGAGTCAAAGTCACTTCCTGGTGAGAGATGATGGAGACTTATCACTCCTTGACAAGGAGTGTTGATTTAACCTCATCTGTGTTAACTTGCTATAAACACCAACAAGCACTGGAGAAAACAGAATTTAGCGACTGCTATGGTCATTTCTTTGCTTCTAAAGACCTTCATTATTAGGAGAGCTGCCTGGATATGTATGTGTGTGTGTGTGTGTGTGTGTGTGTGTGTGTGCCTTTCTCTTACACACATACACAACACATACTTAATATTTAGTGTAGGAAAGAATTAGTCCCATTCCCCCAAACCAAAATAATTGAGTAGAGATCATTTCCCACAGGGCGGCCCACATTTGGAATAACTAGGGCGCAGGTCTACTCTAAAATCTAAGAAATGGTAGGGTGAAGTGAGGGTGGGCAGGAGTCAAGTACAAACCAGCCTTACTGAGTGTGATTGGAATTCACTCTGTACCCACCAAAAATGTGCAATCTGACCGTCCCCTCCACTGGCTCTACTTCCCAAGCCACATGTCTTGTGAGGGCTGAGGAGCAAGCCAGCTGTGGTTGTACATTTGGGCTAAAGAGCCCCAAAACAGAAAAAAATATTATTTTGAAATGCATTACTCTTCAAAATTAAAGGTAATTGTGTGTAGCAGCCTGGAAAATATAGCTCATCCAGTACTACTCAGCCACTGAATTCCACATCACAAAACACTGTCACTTTAAATGCAATTTTGAACTGAAAAAAAAAGGCACAAAGGGCGGAAGGAAGGGTGGAGGCTTGCTATAGGGCTGTGACTTATAAGAAGGCAGATGCCTTGGGGAGACAGAGCTGGTAGACAAGCACAGCACTGCTACGGTGCTGAAGCCACTAGGTGCTGCTGTGGGCTACTACAGCAGCCGTACAGAGAAGGCCAGTAAAAGGTTGACAGAATTACATAAGAAAATTAATGTGGCAAGATTAGGACAGAAATCTAATGGACAAATTGGGAAAGGACTTCATCTTACCTTGAAAGCGTCTCTCTGACCTGCTATAATGTCCCGGTCACACTAGTGGAACATCAATATCTATTACTACCCAACTAGCCACGGTGGGTTTGACAAGCGAAGGGGGAGGCACCGCACTCAGTTAATTCACTGCCAGGCAGACATGACAAAGGCCTCTCTGAATGAGCCAATCTCACCCACCTTCCCCCTCCTTTCATTCTTCTCATTCCCATTAGTTAAAGGTTACAGTTGACACAGTAACCAGTGGTCAGAATTCAAAACCTTGTTGGGAAAGTGAGACATAACTCACTAGTTACAGTTTTGCTCACAGCCACAGGGTAACAGGAAGACACACACATGAAATTCAAAGGTCAAAACCGTCTGGGTGAGGGGAACAATGGCAACACAGGAGTGAAGAGAGCTGGAGAAGAAAGTTGGAGAGCCCAAGGAAGTAAAAGAACATAAGGACGAGCCCCTCATGTGTGAAGACATCACCCCAGATCTAAGGAATAACCAGCAACAAGAAAAGAGGGCAGTCCCAACTGCTGTTGAAAGTCTGTAGACTCTCTGTGACACACAACTGGCCTGACTTATTCCAAGCAGTGGTTCTCAAGTGAGGGGGACACCCAACAGGACAATCTGTAATACCTGAAGACATGTTGGGGGTCACAACTGAGGATGCTACTGGTGCGTGTGAACAGAGGCCTTGGGAGCTAGTAAGCATCCTTCAGTGCACAGGTCAACCCCCACAGCAAAGAATTATCCAACCTGAAATGTATTGAGGTCGAGACCCCTGAAATACAGGGGTCAATAAAATAGACAACAGCCTACAAGTAGGAAAGGGACAGCACCAACAGCCTGGGCATCTCCCAAGGGAGGTCATCCTGGTCAAAGGACTCCGCTCTCTGGCTTCCTGCATTAGTATTAATCCCGGGCAATAGAAGTAGCAAAAGTTATTGATGTTCTAGAAAATATTCAGTTAAGTAAATTCCCCTTCCAATTGGTTCCCTCCCAATTGGTCCCATGCTTTTGCCTTCACCATGACTCATCTACAGAGAAAAAAAAAATGTTGGCTACAGAATACATGCCCATTCTCCTTGGCAAATATCACTCTCATTTTAGATTAATAAATTGTATTCTGGCTTATGTGATCCAAAATCATGAGCTAAGTTGATGGGCATTGTGTCCCTGAGAGAAGGATCCACTGGCTCTCAAGGCTAAGGTCAACGTTAGAATAAGATATCCAAAGGTAGTGTCAATTCTGAAGAACTGGACTTTGGTGGCAGCAGAGACATCCCTGAATGCCACGATGACCCAGGCACATCCCTCTGAACCACATACAAGAGTGAGGAGCCCCCTGGATGCCACAGCAATACAGCTCAACATAGGGTCCTGGCCTCAGATGCTGACGAGTCCGGGAGAACTGACCAGAGAGGAATTAGCCAGCACAGGCATCATGGTGCAGGGGAAAGAAAGAGCAAGAGAGTCAGAATAGTTGGGTTTGAGGCTCATATGCACTCTTCAAATATCCCTGGGACATTCATTCCTCCAAGTCATATCTATAAAAATGGGATAACAACATTATGTAGATTATTCCCCATCACGTCCTACCCAGCATCCCAGGAGGAAAGGTGTCAGTCCAACTGATCCTATAAGCCCAGGGCCACCAAGGGCTTATCTGCTCCTTATCTGGGGGCACAACCTGCCCAGCACACAGCAGTCCTGGAACTGAGCAAGCCCTTCCAGTGCTTTCTACTGAGGAAAGTTTTGTTCCCTACCTTAACTGTTAGAACAGTTAAAACTGTAGCCTCAGTTCCTAAAATTGAGGTTCCAATAATAATCTTGCTCAGATTCTGGAAATCAGTGTTTGTGGGGGCCCAGAACACTGAGAATCATCTCCTTCTATTTATACATGTGACTAATTTCTCTACTCAGCACTATGCCAGGTTGTTGGTGTGGGTAATTCTGTTTGATGAGCTAGCACTCCCTCTCTCTCACAGATTTCAATCTGGTACTTAACTGTTCACCCCACTTTAGGCCAGTAACAAAATTCTGCTCTGACTGTACTTGCCCTTATCTTCTAAAAGGTTGGAAAACCCAGAGCTAAGACACAAGTGGTTAATTTAATCACAGGTCATGATATGGCTTTGCAGGCTTCAGTTCTGGCTATTACAGATTAAGTTCTAATTGTTAACAATGACAACCTGAATTATCCAGGGAATGGAACACTGCACCAACCAGTGTGTGCACTGTGCAGGCAGGCTGGCTTTGCTGAACTAAAAATGCCAGGCTGGCATATTCAGAGGCTCATGATAGGCCACACACATGTCACAGGAGCCACACCCTGTCCATGGCTGGCCTTCATCATCTTTATATTTAAGACAGTGCCGAAGCTCTCAGCATTGGACCTTTTTCTTCAGACAGACAGTCCAAGCCCAGGTGAGCGAAAAGGCTTGATCTAATCATGCATCACAACAATTGTGGCTGCCACCAGAAAAGATTATAACTGTCTTTGCAAAGCTCTAAAAGTAACTGAAGTCACACATATGGGGAATACTAGGCATGAAGATATGAAAGGAAAGTCTAGAAAAGACCTCAGAAGTTCTAAACCGAACTTTTTTCTTGGCGACAAAAGAATATATCCTGTCAGTTTTATTCTAAGTAAGGTTAAAGCATTATTGCAAAGGGTCCTACTGCCTCTCTCTGCATCGCTAAAGTGAAAAGCACGTCACTTGGTTTCTAATTCCTCTAAGATAGCAGCTTCAGGGCCCAGAACACTGGCAAGTCCACAAACAGTGGCATTTTCAAAAGTTAAGCCAATGGCTGACATTTTTACCGCATCTGGTTCAACATCTGGAAATAACATCTCTTGCAAGGAATTAAATCAATTGCACTTTGTAAAACAGAACAGCTAAGTATTTCCTAAGGTATGGCCTTCAGCACCATTTGTATCAGAATCCCTGGCAAGTTAGTTAAAACTGTAGATTCCTCCAGAACTAGTATTATTATCATGATTTTAGACAGAGTCTCACTATGTCACCCTCAGTAGAGTGCCATAGCATCACAGCTCACAGCAACCTCAAACTCTTAGGCCTAAGCTATTCTCTTGCCCCAGCCTCCCAAGTAACTGGGACTACAGGTGCCCGCCACAATGCATGGCTATTTTTTTGTTGCAGTTGTCATTGTTTAGCTGGCCCAGACCGAGTGCAAACCCGCCAACCTCAGTGTACATGGCTGGTGCCCTACCCACTGAGCTACAGGCGCCACCCCTCCAGAACTATTAAAACAGACTTTTAAAATCACAATGCCCCACATTGAGTGATACTTTGGCATTAACATCCAATGTCTGTTTTGTGAAACACTGTTTTCCATCTTCTCTTTCATGGTTTGAACTGCTGGTCTGGACTTACTAAACTATATCCTAATCCCCTCATGGGTTGCAACCCTAAGCTTAAAAAAAAACACTAGTCTAGTTGACGAGAAGGAAACAGAACTAGAGCTGTACGATTAGCAGCAAACACTTCAGCCTTTGTGATGAAGTCAGTTTAGTAATTCCCCACCTTTTCCAAATTTAACAGAACGTCTTATAAACCATACTATCTCCCTTGGATGGTTTCAGGCATTAAAAAGTGGTTGCAGGCTTCAGTTACAAACCTTAATGGTACCCACTGTCTTAAATCTGGACCAGAAATTGTTACTCCATTGGAAAGACTATCTCTAACCCTTCAGTGTTAAGAAAGATGATGAAGTAAGCAAAGTGTGTGCTCAGGAGAGCCCCTACCACACGGCCCCAGCCACATCCTCTGGCAAGTGCTTCAAAGCCCTCCCCTCCCCCACCACTCCCTACCCACTCACACCAAATACCCAAAGGGGGTAAATTATTTTAAAACATTCAAGTATTATCTTCTCTTCAAAACAGTAACTTAGTTAATGTTTACAATACTTGTAGGAGCCCCTCATCTCCTTTCTCCCTTTTATTTTTCTTCTCCTAAACATCTCTTATCTCTCCTCTTCCCTGCACCTGCCATAGCCTTCCCTTTCTGCCTACCTCACAGCCTTCTCTGCTCTGCCTTCCCTTTCTTCTTAGAGAAAAGAATGAGATCGAGCAGATGCCTCTGATTTCACTGTGCCTACAACATGCCCTCCTCTTCAGAGGACATTTTTTTTTCTAAAGCAACATCAGACAGACCTGAAGCGGTTATATGTTATTAATAATGTGTACTGATTTTCTAATCTCCCAAGGAATCACCTCTCTGTTCACATCTTGGGTCTGAAATTCTAAAGGAGGAATCTACTCAAGGCAGAATGGAGTCTGAAAGAACAGTAGCTGGACCTGGGGCAAATAAATACCAGGGGAAAAGAACAAAAGTCGATTCCCTGGGCTTCTCGCTTGTCATGATGCCACAATGTTTTCCTGGTATACAGTAGAACCTCTGTAAGTTGAATACCAAAAGGACTGTCACAAACTGGTCAACACAGAGGGGGTCAACTAGGAACTAGACCTAGTGTACTGACACATACATGTGGTGCCTGCCTGGTCTATGAAAATTAGGTCAACTCGAGGCGATAGTCAATGTTGGGAAGTGGTCAACTGTGGAGGTTCTACTGCATTTCCCTCGTGTGCCTCTCCCAACATAGCCATCTGACTCTCATCCAGCCAATCACCAAATGTGCACTGAGGACCTACTATATGCTCAGAATCCGTCTAGGTTATGGAGCTATCTATAAGAAAAGGTAGTCCTTGCCCTCCTGGAACTTCTAGCAGGGGAGACAGATAATAATCAAATAAAAAAATCAATATATAATGCCAGGGGGGTAATAAGTGCTAAGAGAAAAAACTGAGTAATGTCAGAGGACCAGAGAGTGGCTGGCTGCTATTTTATATGAGGCAGTCAAGGAAAGCCCCCTGTAAACTTGTAACTGGGCAGAGCTCTGAAATAAGTAGAGGAGTGAGCCATTTGGACATGTAGGGGAAAGCTCTAGGATAGCATGTGCAAAGCCCTGGGAGAGAGCTCAGGGGAAAAGAAGAGTGGGAGTGGATGTAGTTAACAAGAAGTGGGATGCAGGGGAAGAACAGGCTACCCACCCTGTATTCCAATGACCAGGCCAGGTCCTAAGATCCCCCAGACTCCCACCAAGATCTGCCTTTCAGCCTGCCTCTCTCTGACACCTACCAAACTTCTTGTTCCCAGATTTCCTAACCTCCTGACACAATCACTCCTCAAGAGTCCCTTTGCTCTAGGTCATTCCCTCACAATTTACCAATCTGTTCAATTTTTTCTTTAAAAAAAAAACTGAGCAGTAAATGTACTTGGGATAAAGGCAACATGCACATTTAACCACAGCCTCCCAGCGATAGGAAATGTACCATATAGTAAAGAGCAGAGGTTCAAAAGGTTAGTTATTAAAAAAAAAATTTAATGTCTGCTATATGACTGTGAGGCATCTGGCCTCCTAATTTATAATCTCTAGTTCTGTAAATTGGGGGATAATAATCCTTGAGACAACCTTGGGAAGGTAGGGAAGTGAGAGAACCTGAAATCCCATGACCAGAGGAGGCCCTGCAGCTGCCAGCCTTTGCAACCTTAAAGTGATCCTGAATGGGATCAGGTCTCTGTAGTTCTCAAAGTTGCTCTCAAAGATTTAATAGATAAATTTAGATCACTAATTACTTTTATTGCTATAGGAATTAAGAGAAAAACTCAGAAATTCTTCCAAAGCCCCACTCACCCCACCCCAGCACCGGACCCTACTGCCTTTGACATCTTAACCATAAAAATTAGGTCCTCATGCTTTATGGCAAGGATGTTGGGAGGCCAGCTGTCTGAGACACAGAACATCACCAAATATGCTCAGAGAGTCTCAGCAGCCCACTCTAAACCGGATCACCACGGGGAGCCAAGCCCTGTAACTTCAGGTCAGTCAGTGCAGGTCTGGCCACCCCAACCCCAGTTGCCAACTTCAAACGGCCCCTAAAGTAGGAGGGATCACTTGGCAGGTAGTCCCTGGCCGCCAAGCCCCCTGCGGTCTCTCTCTTTCTCTTACACACACACACACACACACACACACACGCACACGCACACGCACACGCGCAGACCGCCCTGCGCGCGCCCGCGGCACAGCACAGACTTCCCAACCCTAAACACACGCGCGCACCCCCGGGCCGGCTGAGTTCTGTATTTCCTCTTCCTCAGAGCTACTCGGAAGATCGCGGCCGCCACTCTCCAATCCTATCCCTCGGCCCCCAGCGCGCCGCCGCCCGCTTCTCTGAAAGCGCGCCGGGTGCGTTCCCTCTCCGATGCCCGGACCTCTGTGAAGCCCCCAATCGCCTTTCCCGGTCTCATGGGGGACATCAGCGTGTCCGCAGGAGCAGAATATTTACTAGCAATCTACCCCGGGGTTCCCAGTTGCCCAAAACGCCCTCTTCCCCGCCCCTCCGGGCCCCCATTCCTCTCCAGCCCATCACAGCCCCCTCCCAGGAGCGCGCTCGCCCGGGGATTCGCTCCCATTCGGTAGAGAGGAAGAAAACCTAACTCCGAACCACCAGCCACGTCTTTGGCCCTAAGAATTTTGACTCGATGACCCCAACCCCCCAATTCCCTGTCCCCAAACCTCCACCCCAGCAGCGCAACCCTCCAGAGCCCCACTCCCACCGACCCTGGACAAAACGCTTCCGCGGGCTCCCGGCCCCGGGCCCTACGCTCCATCCCAGGGCGCTGCATCTCCAGCACCCCTACCCTCCACTCCCAATTCCATTCCTGCCGCCCCCCTGTGCCCTGACTTCCCCAACTGCAGAGCGCCCCAACGCCCCGCAGCCCTCACCCCGCAGAGCGCGGCGACCACCCCGGCTGTAGCCGCGCCGCCCCCAGGGAGAAAACAAAAGTGTGTCCACGGCGCTTGGAGTCCCCGGGAGCAGGACGCCTCCTCCCGGCCCCAGTCCCAGCCCCCTCCCCGGCCGCGCTGAGGTCAGCGAGTCGGGGCACCGCGCCAACCCTGGAAACTTTACGAACCTGCTCAGGGGTCGCAGGACAGCGGCGGAGGCGGCGGCAAGGGTTCCCAGCGATCAGAGATCTGGTGACCTGTGATCATGGAAGCGGGGCCGGAGGTTCTGTCGCCCAGCTCGAGGCCGCGTTGGTGTGGGTGGCTGTGCCTCTATCCCGTGCCCATCCTCGCCCGCTCCCGCTCGCCCAAGCACACGCACTTACACTCTGGGTCGGCCGGCTGCTGCGCGGCCGGCTGCCGCTGCTCTCACTTCCTCTTCCTTCCTCCTGCTGGCCAGAGACACATTTTGCATCTGCAAGGCATCCCGAGATGAGCCGCGAACTCTCCTCCCGAGCGGACGCTGCGGAGTTGCCGCCGCCGCCCCCGGCACCTGCGCTGGGACACGCGTGGTTGGCGCGTTCGCCTAGCGCCGGCACTGTGATGCTTGCGCACTGCACTTTGCCTGGTAGCGGGTGGAAGGGTGCCCACGACTTTTTGAAGTCCCCCCGTTTAAAAAGAGGGAAATAGCAAACACCATGCACGCCTAAAATCTGCTATAAATAATGTGTGTGCAGAGCATGACTTCAATGAGCTCACACGCGGCGTTTTGCAGGCACTAATTAACTCCGTCACCCTCACAGCGCCACCTCCGGGAGGCCTAAAGCGGGTGGCATTTTGTTACATGCTTTCATTTTGGCAACCGGTTTGGGAATTTAAGGGGAAACTTCGGTGGGCTGTTTTAAAGCTACTTTATAAGGCCAGTAAGTTTGTGTTGACGCTCAGCCCCTATCCTTGGACAGAGGCAAAAGTAACAGAACAGGTAATTTACATACCCTGCAGTTGAAACTACCGGATTTATTTCTAATGAAGACAGAGACTCCCAAATTTTGTGTAACTTTACATAAAGGAAGACATTCCACCCCCAATTTGGTATTTAGGATAAATGACTTAATTCAAGCAACCTTCTTCAATCATTTCAAAGCAGAAATCAAATATGTTTACTCCGAGAGTAGCTCGCAAGAGGGAAATAACAGTTGTTGGAGGGCTGCGGGAGAAACACCTGTCCTCTCCCAATTCAGAAACATCCACATTGGCTTTACCAGAAAACGCAAGGGCAGTTGCTCTGTATTCCTTTCTAAATGGCAAAAATAAGTTGAGGTAAAGAGACATTGGAATCAAAGGTAAAAAGCAAAGCTCCTCTATTAGATTCTGCCCTCCCCTCAACTCCCATCCCCACCCCGAGATTTAAATTTTAACCCTGTAGCAGCCAAGAGGCACAAAGGGTTGTTGAGAATTTTGAAATGTGGCTAGATCTAAGATGTTCTGTAAAGAAGTGTAAAACAGACACAGGAATTAGTGTGGAAGAAAAAGAATTTAAAACAATTTGCTAAGTATTTTTATATTTGTTATATTATTTCATAATGATAATTTGATGTAATAAGTTGAGTTAATGCATTAAGATATAGACATATATAATTAAAATTAATTTCGTTGGTTTCTTTTTACATCTTTTAATGAGGCTACTACAAAATGTAAGATTACACATAAGGCGCTCATTAATGGCTCACATTATGTTTCTGATAAACAGCCCTGATCTAACCCCTTATTATAAGCATAACTCTGGGAGGCAGTAATAGTAGCAGTAATACCTAGGTCCAAATGGTTATAAGCCAGTAACTTAAAGCAGGATGATTCCAGGAAAACAACTTAATTACTTTATTTTCTCATCTATAAAACTGTAATGATATAATAATAAAAGTCAAGAGGGCAACTATTAAATGAGGTGATTTAATCAGTAGTCAGTAAATGGAGACTTTACTGAGGCTGCTGTGAGATGCTTGGAGTAATAAATATGAATTTGATCTACAGCTTTCTAGCTAAGGTATATAGACTTTAACTTTATTGCATGCATCATGAGCACTCAGTAAATGTTAGCTGTCCTAACGGTCCCTCCTTGCCCTACAGTCAGGCAATGCACCTCCCTATCACCTTTGGTCGCAGGTCTGCCCTCTACAGTCAACATGGAGTAAATCACATTCTTTCTCCAGGAGATAACATTTCAGATCTTTGAAGATAGCCCTTAAATTCTATCTCAACATTTTTCTGAGGATTAAGCATTCTCAGTTACTCCGACTCCTCTGTGTGGTGTGATGGGGTTTCAAATCTCATCTTTGCCATCTTCTCCTTGAAGGATATCTGTCTCTGCCCTTTAAAAAAATTAGTAGTCTTGCAGATTTGTTACCTACCCTACCATTAACAAATACAATACAGCAAGAGTTCTTGTCATTTTTTTTTTCCAAATGCATCTCAATTTTGATCAAAAGTGCAAGGGAAAGACTAGAAATTCTTTGCTATATTACTGTTAGACCGTGTTGATGCTTATGTAATTGATGTTTGGACAAAAGTTTGGTCCACTTTCTCTAAGTGTTTTTGGATACGATTCAGGTACCCAGTGTCTGCATGTATCCACAGATTAGATAAAAATACTAGGATGCCATAATACACCCTGCTAAGGAGCTTACCCCACCAAGTTGGGAGAATAGAATTCTTTGGTTCACTGGTCCCTTCAGTTATTAATAATCCTCTTAACAGTGCAATTGCCAAACTTCTTTTTCTTTTCTTTTTTAATTTTTCCCCTCCTTTTTGTTTTATTTTAATAGGATTAGGGGATACAAGGTGAATTCCATTACATGTATATATTGCATAGTGGTTAAGTTTGGGCTTTCATACCCATCTCCTGAACAGTGTATGTTGTGCCTAACAAGTAATTGTTCATTCTTCACTGCCCTCACCTACTCCCCCAATCCCCTTTATTTCCATTAAAAAAATGTTAATACATTTAGGGACTAAAAGTTTAATTTAATTATATATATAGATAAAAGTCTAGGCTTTTAGGATACCCATAACTTCAATGCCTCTACTCTTTTGAGTCTCCAATGCCCATTATATCACTCTGTGAGTCTTTGTATACCATAGTCTAGCTCTGATTTCTAAGTAAGAATATGCAGCACTTATTTTTCTGTTCCTGAGTTACTTCACTTTGGATTCTGGCCTCCAGTTTCATCCAAGTTGCTATAAAAGACAATTTAATTCTTTCTTAAGGCTGTGTACTATTCTGTGGTATGTACACCACATTTTCTTTAACTACTCACTTGTTGATGAGCACTTAGGTTGATTTCATATCATTGCAATTGTGACTTATGGTATAATAAACTTAAGTACAAGTATCTTTCAATATAATGATTTATTTTACTTTGAGTAGATACCCAGTAGTGGGATTACAGAACCAAATGGCAGATTTGCTTATAGTTATTTGAGAAATCTTCATCCTGATCTCCATAGAGGTTACAATAGTTTTCATTCCCACCAGCAGTATGTAAGTGCTCCCTTTTTATGGTATTCATGCCAGTGTCTATTGTTCTTAGACTTTCTAGTTATGGCCATTCTAATTGGAGTAAGATAGTATTTCATTGTTTTTTTTTGTTGTTGTTGTTTGTTTGTTTTTTTGAGACAGAGCCTCTTTTTTTTTTTGAGAGGGAGCCTCAAGCTATCCCCCTGGGTAGAGTGCCATGGCATCACAGCTCATAGCAACCTCCAACTCCTGGGCTCAAGCGAGTCTCCTGCCTCTGCCTCCCAAGTAGCTGGGACCACAGGCACC
>CAUYQV010165141.1:0-12387 GCA_963574575.1 Galagoides demidoff | reverse complement strand
CAGGAGTTGGAGGTTGCTGTGAGCTGTGATGCCACAGCACTCTACCCAGGGGGACAGCTTGAGGCTTTGTCTCAAAAAAATTAAAAAAAAATAAACTAGCATGATGCAGAGGAATCTGATGGCTCAGAGTTCAAATCTCAGCTCTGCTACTTATTCCATGACTCAGACAAGTTATTTTCTGACACTGTGTTTCACTCATCTGTGAAAATGGGTCTATTACCTTTTTCACAAGATAGTAATAAAGAGATAAAACAGTAAAGGGTTGGCACACAGTTAAGTGCTCAAGAAATATTAACCCCACACACACACAAACAAGGTCTCTCTCTGAGTTCACTTAAAGTGTACTGCTTCTTTACATTCCCCAATGAGCTATGCAATCAGCAGGTACTTGGTTAATTTGTTGAATGAATGAATCATAACTTCCCTTTCCGAATAAGCATCAGTCCTCGAAGGCAGAATAGGTCAAGACAGCAGAACTACATATATTAATGTGATGAGAGGAAATCTAGAATAGGACACATTCAGTTTGATCTAGACCAAATCAGATTTTCCCCCAAAATGTTAAACTCAGGTGGTATTTGTTACATTTCTTTCTTTTTTTGAGACAGAGCCTCAAGCTGTCCCCCTGGGTAGAGTGCCATGGCATCACAGCTCACAGCAACCTCCAACTCCTGGGCCCAAGCGAGTCTCCTGCCTCAGCCTCCCAAGTAGCTGGGACCACAGGCACCCGCCACAACACCCGGCTATTTTTTGGTTGCAGCCATCATTGTTGTTTGTTGGGCCCAGGCTGGATTCAAACCTGCCACTTTAGGTGTATGTGGCTGGCGCCTTAGCCACTTGAGCCACAGGCGCCGAGCCTGTTATATTTCTTATCATTATAACATCAGCTAATACTTTGTTCAACCCTTTACATGAATTATCTCCTTTAATCTTTACTGCCTGCCTTGAGATAAACACCACTGTAACATCATTAGCATCCCTTGGAATGTTAAATTAAGGTTCAGAGTAATCAGATCATTTGCCCTTGGTCACAGAACCAGTCAGAGACAAAGCTTCCCAACCCCAAGGTTAATAAATGGTACCTCAGTGATCTGTTCTTGAGTATCGCCTCTAGCCTAGACCCAGCTTCTAAGTGCCTTACTCAGCACAGAACCAGGCCTCAAGAGCATCTCAGAAATGTGTACTGGTTGGCAGATCTGATGCCCAGGAGCACTTAGAACTGCATAACCTAGTTCTTTCCCCCTTCCAGAAAAGCTCTAGTGCTTTTTACTTCTTCTGTATCCCTTTCTAACTTCTAATAAAAGTCCTATCTTACCAATGGAAAAAAAGAACTGCATAACTCAGTATGAATCAATCTAGCCAACTAAAGTTGTAAAAAAATCAGCATTTTACAAGACCAAAACACTTTTCAGTGATTACACTTTTCAAAACTGGATATGTTATATAACTGTTTTAGAGTTAGCACTTTTTAAAAAAGCAAGTACTCCCAGCTACTCGGGAGGCTGAGGTGAGAGAATTGCATGCGCCCAAGAGGAGTTTGAGGTTGTGCTATGACGCTACAGTACTCTACTAAGGGCAAAAAAGTGACACTCTTGTCTCTCCAAAAAAAAAAAAGCCAGTATTGGTCAAAACTCTAAAGCAAATGAAAAAAACAAAACTAGGCCAGGGCCCATAGCTTAGTGGTTAGAGCACCAGCCATGTACATGGAGCCTGGCAGGTTCGAACACACCTAGGCCAAGAAAGTAACAATGACAACTGCAACAAAAAAATAGCCTGGCGTTGTGGCAGGTGCCTGTAGTCCCAGCTACTTGGGAGGCTAAGGCAAGAGAATGCTTGAGCCCAAGAGTTTAAGGTTGCTATGAGCTGTGACGCCATGGCACTCTACCCAGGGCCACAGCTTGAAACTCTGTCTCAAAAAAAAAAAAAAAAAGAAATAAACAAAACCAAAGACGTTCAATTTATCTCAAATTGGTATCCACCGGTATTAGAAATAACAAATAACACTACTTAGCCAGGCATTGTGGTCGTCTATAGTCCCAGCTACTCTTGGGAGGCTAAGGCTGAGGCTGAGGCAGAAGAATCACTTGAGCCCAGGAGTTTGAGGTTGCTGTGAGCTATAATGCCATGACACTCTACTGAGAGCGACATAGTGAGACTCTGTCTCAAAAAAAAAAAATTAACACTACTCACACAAAATAATAATGTGTGTGCTAAACTATTGCCCACACTAGCAAGACACCTTCTATGGCCAATAGCACAGTGCCTGATAAAGAGTAAGTAGATGTCTGATAAATGAGTATGAATGAAACTATCAGGGGATTTGCCAACTTCAATTCGAAGCAATACAGCTGGGGAAAGTATTGTATTAAAGAAAAGTTCTAGGTGGCGCCTGTGACTGAGTAGGGCCCTGGCCCCATATACCGACGGTGGCGGGTTCAAACTCAGCCCCGGCCAAACTCAGGCTCTCAAACAGTTGGGATTACAGATGCCTGCCACAACACCTGGCTAATTTTAGAGAGCGGGTCTTGCTCTGGCTCAGGCTGGTCTTGAACTCCTGAGGTCAAGCAAACCACCCACCTCAGCCTCCCCAAGTGCTAGGAAACTCTGTTTCCAAAAAAAAGACAGAGTCTCACCATGTTGCCCTAAGTAGCAGAGTGCTATGGCATCACAGCTCACAGCAACCTCCATCTCTTGGGCTTAAGCAATTCTCTTGCCTCAGCCTCCCAAGTAGCTGGGACTACAGGAGCCTGCCACAAAGCCCGGCTATTTGTTGCAGTTGTCGTTTTAGTTTAGCTGGCCCAGGCCAGTTTCAAACCCGCTAGCCTTGGTGTAAGCACTGTGCTACAGGCGCCAAGCCTGAGATTCTGTCTCAAAAAAAAAAAAAAAAAAAAAGTTAATAAATACGGGCAAAGGGGAGAGGAGGGGAGGAGAGGAGGATAAGTAGAGGGAGGGTGATTGGTGGGATCACGCCTATGGGTCATCCTATAAGGGTACATGTGAATCTTTCTAAATGGAGAATATAAATATCTTAACACAATAACCAAGAAAATGACATGAAGGCTATGTTAACCAGTTGGATTAAAGTATTTCAAATTGTATGTAGAACAGCACACTGTACCCCATGACAGTATTAACGTACACAGCTATGATTTAAAAAAATAAAATAAAAAATAAATAAATATTTTAAAAAATAATAATAAAAATAAAAAGTTAATAAACAACATACATGGCTTGGCTCCTGTGGCTCAAGTGGCCAAGGCGCCAGCCACATACTCCTGAGCTGGTGGGTTCAAGTCCAGCCTGAGCCTGCCAAACAACAGTGATGGTTGAGGCTCTGTCTCAAAAAAAAAAAATAAATAAAATAAATAAATAAACAACATACATGATGTGGTCAGGGGCTAGCAAATTTTTTCTGTAAAAGGGTATACAGCAAATACTACAGATTAGTATTTGTCAGCTCAGCGCCTGTGGCTCAAGCGGCTAAGGCGCCAGCCACATACACCTGACCTGGTGGGTTCGAATCCAGCCTAGGCCCGCCAAACAACAATGGCTGCAACCAAAAAATAGCCCGGCGTTGTGGCAGGCACCTGTAGTCCCAGCTACTTGGGAGGTAGAGGCAGGAGACTAGCTTGAGCCCAGGAGTTGGGAGGTTGCTGTGAGCTGTGATGTCATAGCACTCTACCCAGGGTGACAGCTTGAAGCTCTGTCTCAAAAAAAAAAAAAGTATTTGTGGCAACTACTCAACACTATTGCTATAGCATTAAAGCAGCCAAGGATAATATGTAAATAAATGAGTATGGCTCACAAGGACATTGAAATTTGATTTTCCTATAGCTCACCTATCATGAAATACTGTTTTGTTTTGGGTTTTTTTCCAGTTTTTGGCTGGGGTCGGGTCTGAACCGCCACCTCAGCATACGGGGCCGGCACCCTACTCCTTTGAGCCACAGGCGCCGCCCCAGAAATACTGTTCTTTTTATTGATTCCTTACCTTTATAAACATAAAAACCATGGCTCCTAGGCAATGCAAAAGCAATCACAAACAACAGTATGCAGACCCTTGCTCTAGGTCAGAATTTGCCAAAACAAGGTCTCAAGTTGGTTTGGCACCTGTGGCTCAAGTGGCTAAGGCGCCAGCTACATACACCTAAGGTGGTGGGTTCAAATCCAGCCCGGGCCCACCAAACAACAATGATGGCTGTAACCGGAAAAAAAATAGCCAGGTGTTGTGGCAGGCGCCTGTGGTCCCAGCAACTTGGGAGGCAGAGGCAGAAGACTCGCTTGAGCCCAGGAGTTGGAGGTTGCTATAAGCTGTGATGCCACAGCACTCTACACAGGGGGACAGCTTGAGGCTCTGTCTCAAAAAAAAAAAAAAAAAAAAAAAAAGGTTTCAAGCCAAATAAATTTGGCAACACTAGATTAAACAAATAAGACAAGCTACTATCCTGGCTTATAAACCACATTTCCTTATTGCAGTCTCTCAGTGACTTTAATGTGGTATCATACACTGAAAAGCTCCAAGAAAGGACAATGGTATGTGGCTTTCCCCAAACTTATTTTTACTACCAAACCCTAGTGACCTAAAAAAAAAAAACACTTTAATTTTATCCAGCACCCAAATAACATTTGATTAAGCACTTTACAACTTTTTTCTTTTCTTTTTTTTTATAGCCACCCATCACAGTGCCCGGCTAATATTTTCTATTTTTAGTAGAGATGGGATCTCACTCTTGCTTAGGCTAGTCTTGAACTCCTGAGCTCAAGGGATCCATCTGCCTCAGCCTCTCAGAGTGCTAGGATTAAAGGTATGAGCTACACAGTTGGCCACAACTTTATTTTTTTTTAATCTTGGGAAACACAAACAAACAAGTAGATAAACAGAGAGATCTGGGGCTGGGCACAGTGGCTCACACCTATAATCCTAACATTTTGAGAGGCTGAGGCTGGGAGGATCCCTTGAGCTAAGGAGTTTGAGAAAAGCCTGAGCAAAAGCAAGACCCTTATTTATACAAGAAACAGAAAAGCTGGCCACAACGGGGATACACACCTTATTGTCCCAGCTACTCAGTGAGGTTGAGGCAGGAGGATTGCTTGAGCCCAGGAGGGTGAGGCTGTAGTGAGCTGATGATACCACAGCACTCTGTCCCAGGCAACAGAGTGAGACAGTTAAAAAAAAAAAAAAAGTTTTGGATCAACCCCATCCAGTTTGGGAGTATGAGGGAGAATAACATAATATAGAACCTTTGCTCCTTAAGACAACATGAGCATTCTTTCTTTTTCTGTTTTAGAGACAGAGTCTCACTTACTTTATTGCCCTCGGTAGAGTGCCCTGGTGTCACAGCTCACAGCAACCTCCAACTCCTGGGCTTAGGCGATTCTCTTGCCTCAGCCTCTGAGTAGCTAGGACCACAGGTACCCACTACAATGCCCGGCTATTTTTTGTTGCAGTTTGGCCAAGGTCAGATTTGAACCCACCACCCTCGGTATATGGGGCTGGCCCCCTACTCACTGAGCCATAGGCACTGCCCCAACACAAGCATTCTTAAGCATTCCAACAGGTGTTGAAAAAAGATTTAGCATTTTGCAAAGCACAAAATAGGAAAATGTGATGTTTGATTAGAAAACTAAAGATATGTTAGATGCATTATCTGCAGATTATATGTAACTGAGGATGAACTGGCAAGTCAAATCCAGTAAAAAACTGGTTTTATATGCTGGATGGAAAGCTAGCCTATAGTCTGCAAAAATTCTCTCACATTTATACACATATGGTTGGAGAGAGGACTAAAAACAGATTTATGTTACAGGGAGAAGGCTATAACCCAAAGAGGCCTTTCCAACTAAGACTTCTCAATTCTATGATCCAAAGAGTTTACTGACTTCTCCCGGTGGAACACAAAAGTCTTCAGAGGTATTTCCAACTTGTTCTGAAAAAAAAAAAAAAGGCGCCAGCCACATACACCTGACCTGGTGGGTTCGAATCCAACCTGGGCCCGCCAAACAACAATGACGGCTGCAACCAAAAAATAGCCGGGCGCTGTGGTGGGCGCCTGTAGTCCCAGCTACTTGGGAGGCTGAGGCAAGAGACTTGCTTGAGCCCAGGAGTTAGAGGTTGCTGTGAGCTGTGATGCCACAGACTCTACCCAGGGTAACGGCTTGAGGCTCTGTCTCAAAAAAAATATATAAAATAAAAAATAAAATAAGATAAAATAAAAATAAAGCTACTAACCCATGAGGTTAGAACCCTGTTTACTTATTCACTCAACAAACATTAAGGTGCCTAAGATGTTGGGTCATTTCAAAGTCCTTGAAAAGAAGGATGGTGCATAGGACAATCAGGTCAGCTGTGTTGATCTCATTTATAAGAGATGCAGGATAAGGTAAGGGAAATGTCAAAAAAAGAAAGCAATGGGCAGCGTCTGTGGCTCAAAGGAGTAGGGCGCCGGCCCCATATGCCAGAGGTGGCAGGTTCAAACCCAGCCCCAGCCAAAAAAAAAAAAAAAAAAAGAAAGCAAAAAATGAAAAGTTACAAATTTACTCTGAGAGCATAGTCAGCACCGGAAATATTCAGAATAACTACTTAAGAGACTTTCAAGCTGGATAGGACTCCATCTAATACCTGTACACATCCCTCTACAGGCATTCCTTTGGAGGCAATTCACTCCCTCACTGATCAACGCTGGTGATTCTTCTATTAATTAAAAATCTTGTCTTCCTGCAGAATTCACCTATCTGTCCTAGTTTTGCCTTCTTCAGCCCCAAAGATTAAGTGAAAAAGCCTCTTTGCCATAACAATTTTTTCCATTTTTAAAAACAGCTGCTTCCCAATGCTCTCTTTTCCAGGTTAAATATTCCCATTCTTTCAAAGTTCCTGAACTGACTCCAACTGCTCCAAATCGAATAGCTATCTAGTAAGTCACAGCAGGGAGGCACTTAAGATCAGTGGGTTTCAATGTACATCAGTACATACAGGATCTCTCGAGTTCAAAACGCAGTTTCCCAGGTCCCTATCCAGATTCTAAACTGGATGTGTCTGATTTGAGTCCCGCACTGTAAAGCGGCATTCCAGATTTCAAAACAGATGGTATGAGAACTACATTTTGAGAAACTGTCACGTCTTACAAAGGAGGAAACTGAGGCCGAGCACAGGGAAAAGATTTGGCCCAGAATGCACAATTGGCTGTCGGTGGCAGTCTCAAACCCGGGTCTCTTACTTTCACAGAAACTCTGTTCTCCATGCTCTCCAGCTTCTGCCCCTTCACTTAGTGCAAACACGTTAAATATATTCCCACAAGAGCGAGGCGGCCCCGCGCCGTGGACAGAAAGGGAATCAGGGTGAGTCCTTCGCTTTCTCAAGGCCTCAGTTCCCCCAATCAGTAATCCTAGGACGGAAGACCACAACGCCAGCCCGACCTCTCTTCTGGGGCGGAGGGCCCGGGACAAGGACGAGTCTGTCGTCTCGGGGACCCCCTCAAGGGTCCTACCCCGTGAGCCTTTAAGAAGGCATTACCCGGACTCCCGCCCCAACCCCGACGACCCCTGCCCCCACCTCAGCTCCCCACATACTTGCCTCCGCGCAGTTAACGATGCCCAGGATCCCCCAGCCTATCGGCCTTTGAGCCAACTGGCGAGTCCTACATCCAGGTCAACCTATTGGGCAGGACCTCCGACCCCTCCTACGCGAACTCCAGTCACCTGACCCGGAGCCGCCCCTCTCGCAGGCACTTCCGGTCCCAACCGGAAGAGGTTGAGCCTCTTGCACTGTTCCGGCCCAGGTGTGAAACTCCAAGGTTCCGCCTGAGGACCGGAAGCTGAGGAATTAGAGGGTATTTGCTGCCTTGTCAAAGAACTCGGGGGTCGGAACTTCTAGAAGAAAAGGCTGATTCCAGAAAGTACCAAATAAGCCTAAAACATTTTGTTGTGCCAGAATGTAAAAATGATAGAAATTACTCAAAGGACATAGGAGCTAACTGGAAAGATCACATTGGACAAATTGGGGAAATTTCAGCATCTAAATACGAATAAGAGAGTAATAGAGTGTAACTAATTGAATAAAATAGTAATCCATGAGTCGTTACTGTCATAAATAAGTGAATAAACAAATGGGAACAAGGAAATTCTTTTAATAGGATGCCAACTAATAAACTTGATGGAGCTACAAAAATCAATAATAAGGTTTGGCACCTGTAGCTCAGCAGCTAGCAAGTCGGCCACATACACTGGAGCTGGGTTCAAATCCATCCCAGGTCTGCTAAACAACAATGACAACTACAACAAAAAAAATAGCCAGTCGTTGTGGCGGGTGCCTGTAGTCCCAGCTACTTGGGAGGCTGAAACAAGAGAATCGCTTCAGCCCAAGAGTTGGAGGTTGCTGTGAACTGTGACACCACAGCACTCTAGCAAGGGCGACATAGTGAGACTCTGTTTCAAAAAAAAAAGTCAATAATGAATGGTAAAACTAGAGAAATAGGACATGTGCACAGTGAAAGTGTCTCCCATAAATTACTTGTGATTACAAAGGGAAAATAGTAATGTTACAGAGGTATAACCTAACAAAACAAAGAAATCAAGGTTAACTTCACCAGTACTGGGTCAAAATCATGTTATTACCTTTTTGTTTCTTTTTGAGACAGAGTCTCACTTTGTCACCACTAGTAGAGTGGCGTGGGGTCATAGCTCACGGCGACCTCAAACTCCTGAACTCAAGCGATTCTCTTGCCTCAGCCTCCAGAGCAGCTGGGATTACAGGCGCCTGCCACAAGGCCAGGCTTTTTTTTTTTTTCTGAGACAGAGCCTCAAGCTGTCCTCCTGGGTAGAGTGCCGTGGCATCACAACTCACAGCAACCTCCAACTCCGGGGCTCAAGCAAGTCTCCTGCCCCCGCCTCTCAAGTAGCTGGAACCACAGGCACCCACACAACGCCTGGCTATTTTTTTTGGTTGCAGCCATCATTGTTGTTTAGTGGGCCCGGGCTGGATTTGAACCTGCCACCTTAGGTGTATGTAGCTGGCTCCTTAGCCACTTGAGTCACAGGTGCCAGCCTTAGGCCAGGCTATTTTTAGAGGCGGAGTCTCACTCTTGCTCAGAGCTGGTCTCGAACTCAGGTGATCTGCCCTCCTCAGCCTCCCAAAGTGCTGGGATTACAGGTGTGAGCCACCATGCCCAGCCCTTAAAATCATGTTACTCCTTACTGAGGCACATCGAGGGCGGCAAAGAGATTAATACCAGGATTGCTTATGCACAGGGATATCCAAGGCTGCAGTGAGCTATAATTGTGCCACTGCACTCCAGTCAGCCTGGGCAACAGAGTGAAACCCTGTCTGTAAAACAAACAAACAAATAAAAGGATTTTTTTTTTTTGAGACAGAGCCTCAAGCTGTCCCCCTGGGTAGAGTGCCATGGCATCACAGCTCACAGCAACCTCCAACTCCTGGGCTCAAGCGAGTCTCCTGCTTCAACCTCCCAAGTAGCTGGGACCACAGGTGCCCGCCACAACACCCGCCTATTTTTTGGTTGCAGCCATCATTGTTATTTGGTGGGCCCGGGCTGGATTCGAACTTGCCACCTTAGGTGTATGTGGCTGGCTCCTTAGCCACTTGAGCCACAGGTGCCGAGCCTAAAAAGATGTTTTGAGGACATAACATCTGTGCTATTTAAGTCTAAAGCGCATAGTCCAAATCTCAGGAGGAAGCATTAGATAACCCCAAATGAGGAACACTACAAAATAACTCATTGTGAAAAATGGAGCAAATCTGAGAAACCATTCCACTTTAAAGGTTCGGAAAATTGGCTCAGCACCTGTGGCTCAAGTGGCTAAGGCACCAGCCACATACATCTAAGGTGGTGGGTTCGAATTCAGCCCGGGCCCATCAACGACAATGACAGCTGCAACCAAAAAATAGTCTGGCATTGTGGCGGGAGCCTGTAGTCCCAGCTACTTGGGAGATGGAGGCAGGAGACTTGCTTGAGCCCAGGAGTTGGAGGTTGCTGTGAGCTGTGATGCCACAGCATTCTACCCAGGGCGACAGCTTGAAGCTCTGTCTCAAAAAAAAAAAAAAAAAAAAAAAGAGAGTTAGGAAAACTGGGCCCAGTATCTCATGCCTGTCTGTAATCCCAGCTACTTGAAAGACTGAGGTAGGATTACTTGAGGCCAGGAGTTGAAGACCAGCCTGGGCAACATAGTGACTCCCATCTCTAAAAATAATAATGACGATATAAAGACAAAAGCATGACAACAAAATGTGGCATACAATTCTAAATTGGACCCTAAACTGGGGTGGTGATGACAGAATAGCTGTAATGGATTATATTGGGTCAAGTAATGAAATTTGAATATGAATGGATAAGCCATTAACATATATTGTATCAAATTATGTACTTATAGGTGATGAAGCTGCAGTTTGCATCCAACCATTCTCTGGAGTTCTTTTTTTTTTTTTCTTTTTGAGACAGAGTCTCACTTTGTTGCCCTCTGTAGAGTGCTGTAGCGTTATAGCTCACAGCAACCTTAAACTCTTGGGCTCAAGCAATCCTCTTGCCTTAGCCTCCCAAGAAGCTGGGACTATAGGTACCTGCCACAATACCTGGCTATTTTTAGACTGGGTCTTACTCTAGCTTAGGCTGGTCTTGAACCTGTGAGCTCAGGCAATCCATCTGCCTTGGCCTTCCAGAGTGCTGAAATTACAGGCATGAACCACCGTGCCTGGCCATTCTCTGTTTCCTTCATTCAACAAACATTTATTAGGTGCCCACAGTTATCTCAAGGACTGTTAGGGATTGGGCCTGAGTAGGAGGTAAACATAACAGGTGAAATAAACTCAAAAATGAAATTACTAGTCTTCCAGTCACCTTCTCAGGTTCCCAAGAACAGGAAGTGATGTGAACAGGAGTTAGAAGTTATAGTGATCTATGATCACACCACTATACTCCAGCCTGAGTGACAGAGCAAGACCCTGTCTCAAAAAAAAAAAAAAAAAAATTACAGTTTTAGCCTCAGTCTACTCTCCCTTCTTTCTAGAGAAGATTCATGAATATATAGGCCCAAATTCCTAAAACTCTTCCCAAAATCACCCAATGCAAGCCCCAATTCTATATGTCCTTTGTGATATTAAGGTGCCTCATGATTTGTAGTCCCCCATCTCACCCCATAACAAGTAGTACCGCTAACTTATTTAACCACAGAAATGTTCCAGTTTATTCCTACCTCAGAAGATGAGGATAAGCTCAGCACAGAGTGAGTGAGTTTTCAATATACCTTTGAGAATTGCTACTTGACCTACTACCTCCTTTGAAAAAAATTACAGAGCATCATCATTATGAAAAGATATTGGGGCTTGACACCTGTAGCTCAAGCTCTAAGGCACCAGCCACATACACTAGAGCTGGCGGGTTCAAATCGAGCCAGGACCTGCCAAACAACAATGACAACTATAACCAAAAAGTAGCCAGGTGTTGTGGTGGATGCCTGTGGTCCCAGCTACTTGGGAGGCTGAGGCAGGAGAATCACTTAAGCCCAGGAGTTGAAAGTTGCTGTGAGCTGTGACACAAAGGCACTCTACCCAGGATGACAGCTTGAGGCTGTGTCTCAAAAAAAAAAAAAAAAAGATATGGGCCTGGCATTGTGGCTCACACCTGTCCTCCTAACTCTGGTAGGCAGAGATGGAGCTCAGGAGTTTGAGACTAATCTGAGCCAAGAGTAAGACTCTCTCTCTACTAAATATAGAAAAACTACTGGGTGGTGCCTGTGGCTCAAAGGCGTAGGGCACCGGCCCCATATGCTGGAGGTGGTGGGTTCAAACCCAGCCTTGGCCAAAAAAAAAAGTAAAGAAAAACTATCAGGACATCATGGCAGGCACCTGTAGTCCCAGCTACTTGGGGGACTGAGGCAAGAGGATCTCTTGAGCCTAAGATACTAAAGTTACTGTGAGGTATGATGACACCATGGCACGCTACCCTGGGCAACAGGGTGAGACTCTGCCTCAAAAAAAAAAAAAAAAATATATATATATAGGAATAAAGTCTGAAAAGGTATTGAAACCATCAGCTCACAGATTTTATTCCTCTTTGTTCTTTTTTGTTGGATTCATAAGGCAGGTTAAGGGAGAAAGTTCAGTCTTTCCTTGGTCAGAAATTAGGTTATTCTCATGGTTTTTTTGGAAAGCAATAGCCACATTCCTGAAACTTGATAAAATTAGGGAACCAGCACTGATTATTTCTTTATGTTCTTATTATTAAAAACTTCCGGCTTGGCGCCTGTGGCTCAATCGGCTAGGGCGCCAGCCACGTATACCTAAGGTGGCGGGTTCGAATCCCCAGCCCGGGCCCGCCAAACAACAATGATGGCTGCAACCAAAAAATGGCCTAGCGTTGTGGCGGGCGCCTGTGGTCC
>CAUYQV010165140.1:0-11132 GCA_963574575.1 Galagoides demidoff | reverse complement strand
AGAGTGGATTTCCTTCTTCTCTTTATAATGGAATAGTTTTTGTAGGATTGCTCCCAGTTCTTTGTAGGTCTGGTATGTGTAGTTCAGCTGTGAATGTTTCTGGTCTGGGGCTTTTTTTTTCCTTAGGATTTTTTTTTTTTTCGGGACAGAGCCTCAAGCTGTCCCCCTGGGTAGAGTGCTGTGGCATCACAGCTCACAGCAACCTCCAACTCCTAGGCTCAAGCAAAGTCTCCTGCCTCTGCCTCCCAAGTAGCTGGGACCACAGGCGCCCGCCACAACGCCCGGCTATTTTTTGGTTGCAGCTGTCATTGTTGTTTGCTGGGCCCAGGCTGGATTTGAACCCACTACCTTGGGTATATGTGGCTGGCGCCTTAGCCACTTGAGCCACAGGCGCCGAGCCTATCCTATAGATTTTGAAAGCTGGTACTCTTCTGTCATTTAGTTCAAAGATTCTTTGATTCCATCTTAACTTCATCATTGACCTAGGGATCATTCAGAGGCATGCTGTTTAATTTCCATGACCTTGTATAGATTTCAGTGTTTCTCTTGGAGTAGATTTTTCTTTTATTCTACTATTGTCCAAGAAGATGGTATGATTTTATTTTTTTGAATTTCCTGAGACGTGTTTTGTGGCCTAAGATATGCTCATTCTTAGAAAATGTCTCATGTGTTGATTAGAACAATGTATATTCAGTGGTTTCTGGTAGTATCTTCTGTAAATATCTGTTAGATCCATTTGTCCTATAGTAGTTCTGTTTAAGTCTTTTATTCATTTTTTGTTTCAATGATCTGTCCAGTTCTTTCAGTGTACAGTTTAAATTCTTAGCAATTAAAATGCTTCTATTTTTTCCTTTTTTTTTTTTTTTTTTTTGAGTAAGAGTCTCACTCCATCACCCTGGGTAGAGTGTCCTAGTGTCATAGCTAACAGTAACTTCAAACTCTTGGGCTTAAATGATCTTGCCTCAGACTCCCAAGTAGTCAGGATATCAGACACCTGCCACAACACTCAGCTAGTTTTTCTATTTTTAGTAGAGATGGGGTCTTGCTCTTGCTCAGGCTGGTCTTGAATTCCTGAACTCAAGCAATCTACCTGCCTCAGTCTCCCAGAGTGCTAGGATTATAGGTGTGAGCCACTGATTCTGGCCTGAAAACAAGATTTCTGAAAAGAAAAAGCATTTTTTACCTATCCCTTAGTGCAGGCATCCTCAAATTATGGCCCACAGGCCACATGCAGCCCACCTAGGACATTTATCCAGCCCACTGGGTGTTTTTGCCGCTGCTGCCTGTCCTGCTTAGCAGCTGACTCATCCCAGGGCCTGCAGTCGGGCCCTCCAACGGTCTGAGGAACAGTGAACTGGCCGCTTGTTTAAAAAGTTTAAGGACCCCTGCCTTAGTGTATAGCTTATTTATTTAAGTTCTGTTATAGCCTTTCTGATGTTGTCTATATAGTTTCAGCAAGTTTTTTCTATTTTTCATTCATGTCTTGACATTTTTTCTTACTTATGTTGGTTTTCAAGTTTCTCTTCAATTCTACTCATCTAGTTTTCCATTCATATTCTGAATTGATGCTTTAACAATTTGCTTTTGGTTGGGGTCCCCTACTGTGGCTCCTTTGTGATCATTTTGCCAAACTAGCTTGTTTTCTAGTGTTGCCACTATTTTTTTTGTTTGTTTGTTTTTGCTGGTTTCTTCTTATCTGAAACCTCTTCACCTTAGGGCTGATAGATTTGCAGCACACCTATTCTCCTTTTGCTGGGAACTCTCTTACTTGGTGGGAAGGAGGAGAGGCCCCTAGACAATACTTGTGTGTCTTACTCTGGAGGACTGACCTTATGTGGTAAGGGCAGATGCACTGAATGTCTCTAACACTGCCATTCTTCTGCACCGTCTTGATGCTCTGTGGTTGTCACAGTCTAAGTTGGTGGTGTGAGATATTCATTTGGACTGGTGGGTTGGTCTCCAGGCCACACTGTTGGAAGCTCAGCCACTGGGCTTGCAAATACTTCTCTATGAATGCAGGTGGCATCTGGAAGGGTCACAGGACTGTATCCAGTGGCAAGGCTGGTTGCTGGACCTTGCCCAGTGCCTGGGTAGGTTATAGGACCTGAGCCAATGCTGGTGACATTCATGTAGCATGATGGATTGGTCCACCAGTTGCTGTTGGAAGCTTGGACAGGGGGCTGGGTGAGACTTTCTCCACTGAGGCGGGTGTCGTGGAAGCTTGATCTGCCCAGGTCTCCCTGTAGTGCATGCAGTGGGTGTTTGGTAAGGCTGGGCAGTGGCCACAGGTATCAGGGCGTGGGTGTTTGTTCCATTCCAGTCTAGGTGTAATGGCGATGTGCACTGGGGTGTGGCTCGTGGCTAGTGTGTATGTGGTGGAGAGCTAGACTGCAGATGTGGCGTTGTTCAGTGCCACAGCCTGCCAGCTGGTGCACAAAACAAAGAACTTGTTTTGCAGGTTGACAATGGGGGCCGTTAGGATGCAGACTGCTAGCCAGCAACCAAACACATGGCCTGATGCAGGGCATGCAGGTCTGCCTAGCTGTGGCCTGTAGGTACCAACACAGGGCCTATGGGTCTGTGGGGATGTGGCCTGCTGCACAGGCCACAGCTCCAGGGGTGTGGACCTTGGTTTAGCATGCAGGTCTGCAAAGTGGGTGAACAATACAGGAAGCTTGTTCCACTGGTGGGTTCACAGATGCTGGGCTGCTGGATGGCTGGGGCTACCTGCTCATACAAGTCCTGCTGAGGCTGCTACATCTCGAGCTCTGTTTGAGTTCCTTGGTGGGTGGTAGTGAGTGTGACCCTCAGCCATGGACATGAGAGAACAACTGTTCTCCCTGCTCCCTCACTGGCCTGGCAAGGGGCAATGTTGGGCCAGCTGCAGGGAGGCCAATTCCAGTGTACACTGGGTGCTCCAGTCTGAGAGCTCAAAGTGTGGTGTCAGCTGCAACCATCAGGAACTGAGTCCTAGTGAGTCCCTGCTAAGCCTTTTCTCCGATATAGCTTTACTATACATCTCCAAATAGTTCCCTGATCACTACAGAGCCCTACACCCCTAACAGCTCCATTTACAGTATCTGCTCAGGGAGAATGGGCCCTGGATTTGTCTTTTATCATTTCTGCATGTGCAGAAATCTCCTGATCTTGGTGAGTGGATCTTTCAGCCCTGTCTTCTTCACTCTGAGTATCTCCCATCAATTCCCTGATGATTTACAATGCTCTCTCCAAGAGGGTCCATCCATAGGCAGGACCTGATCCTCTGCTGGAGAGCAGCATGAGCAAGCTGATCTGTTTGCAATCTTAGCCCTCCCTCCTCTTTCTCTGCCTTCCATGAAATGAATAAGGCATAGTTCTTTATTTCTTTGGTTTCTTGCTTTATGTTATTATACTCTTTACATTGGGTCAGTCCTTGGTGTTGTTTCCTGCCCATGAGAACATGAAAACCCCAAAGTCAAGGTCATTAGGTTTCAGGAAATGTCCCTGAGTGAAAGCTAGCGTTAGCAGTCCCTTTACCTTGCTGGGCTTTTGGCTGCTGAACAACCTGTACTTTCTAATCAGCTCAATGGTACTTTTTAAAAAAGTAACTCAGAAGGCCTTTATTTTGACTGTTAGAGGAGATTATCAACAAACATTTCCAATTCTGAGGGCTGAGAAGCTCTTACATTTAGTAACAGTAAATTATTTATGTAATATTCATTGGTTCTAAGGTTTTTGAGACTATGTTACCAACTAGTATTTGATTTTCATTTTGTTTATAAGAATACTCATGGTCTGACTGGCTTCTATCACTGGTAAACTTTAAAAATGTTATTAAAGAAATAGTTTAGGGGCCATATGCAGTGGCTCACACCTATAATCCTAGCACTCTGGGAGGCCAAGGTAGGTAGTCTGTTTAAACTTCGAAGTTCTAGACCAGCCTGAGCAAGAATGAGACCCTATCTCTCCCCAAACCAGAAAAACCTGACCAAGCATGGTGGCACATTCCTGTAGTCCTGGCTACGTGGGAGGCTGAGGCAAGAGGATTGCTTGAGCCCAGGAGTTTGAGATTGCTTTGAGTTATGATGATGCCATGGCACTCTACCCAGGGTAACAGAGTGAGATTCCATCTCTAAAAAAAAAAAAGGTGGCGCCTGAGCCTTAGTGAGTAGGGCGCCAGCCCCATATACTGAGGGTGGCAGTTTCAAACCCAGCCCTGGCAACAAAAAAATAGCCGGGCATTGTATGCCTATAGTCCTAGCTACTCGGGAGGCTAAGGCAAGAGAATCATATAAGCCCAAGAGCTGGAGGTTGCTGTGAGCTGTGATGTAATAGCACTCTACCAAGGGTAACAGTGAGACTCTATCTCTAAAAAACAAACAAACAAATAAAAAACAAGAAAGAAACAGTTTAATTAGCATTTTTAATTTTTTTCCCAATGGCAGGGTCCATCATAATTATGTTTTTGTCAATTTTTCCTTAAACTGAAACTCTAATCTTTATATTTACATTTTCAGAAACTTTGTTCTAGAAAAGGACAATCAGATAAATCCACAAGGTGAAAGGAAATCAGTGTCTCATTAGGGACTTCTAGGATGGGAAGAAATAAAGTACAGATATAGGAGCTCCCTATACCTGATGTGAATTATGTAAATCAGTCACCTAAGCTATGGCTTATGCAAGAGAGTGCCCACTGTTCTTTGACGCTTATGGTAAAAGAGCTTTTCTTAAAACAGTAATCTCATAGTCAAGAATAGATTTTTTTTTTCCTTTAAATGTACTACCATTTAATTTTTAGGTCGAATTTGAAAAATGTCAATTTCCATTCAATCCTAAAAGATTTAATAGTACAAAATAAAAGCCCAGGAAGCTCTAATTCTTTCCCCAAAGATATATAAAGAGAATGGAAACGTGGTTCGGCATTACATAATGTTCTACCCACTCCAGAAACAGACATGAGTGCCTAGCAACAGCAAAGGGTCAGCTCAGGAGAGTGCTGATTGCTCATTGGAGCATTCTAAACACAGATGCTTTTCTATCCTTATCACTTCCAGTCCCTGCTGAACACATGCTGGTTACCTTGGATCCCAATGCCATCTCGTGAAAATCTTCCTCTTATGAGAACCAATAACAGGCGCTCAGGGAAGCCTCTACCTTTAGGTTACAATCTTGGGGGAAAGAAAGTCAAAACAAATTTTGAAACCTTAGAAGGAAATAGGTGTTCCATACAAAATACTCTGCGTTCTTCTCCCCCAGTGGTTTTTCTTTTAAAATATGAAATGTTAGTTTTCTTGGTGGTATTTTTCTGACCTCATCTTTCATCCCACAGGTTTTAGCAGCAAGGCTGAAGCATCCGATTCTCACTGAAGAGGTTATGTCTAATACCATTTGACGTTTACGGTAGAAGAGCTTTACTTAAAATAGTGATCTCATATTCAAGAATGGATTTTTATTTTCTTTAAATGTATAGCCATTCAAATTTTAGGCTAAATTTGAGCCTTCTCAATTCCTGTTCAATCCTAAAGGTGTAGTAGCACAAATAGAGACCCAGGAAGCTCTCAGTTCCCCAAAGATATAAAAAGAGGATAGAAATGTAGTTCAGCATTACACAATGCTGTTCTACCCCAGAAAAGGGAGAGCACCTTTTCTAATGTTTCTTGCCTATCTGCAAGCCATTTCCACCACTTTTTTAGTGTTTAGAACCTTATCCATTTTTCTTTATATATTCTAAATATGGACCATATGTCACCTTTATATGTGACAAATATTTTCTCCTTTTCTGGCTCCTTTATTCACACTTAATGTTATCTTTTGAGGAATGAAAGTGCTCAATTTTAGTTTATTCCAGTTTGTCATTATTAGTCTTTTTCTTATTTATGACTAATGCTTTCTCTGTCCTATTTAAGTCTATTTTTCTTTATGTGAAAGCCATGAAGATATTTTCCTTTATTATCCTCAAGGTATTTTATTGTTTCATTTTCATCTGCAGTCAGATTTGAATCTACTACTTATTTATGGTCTAAAGTAGGTAGCTATGATTATATAAAAGTATTGATGTCCAATTAACCCACAATCATTGTTGCAAATAACAGTCTTTCCCTACCTCTGTCATAAAACAAGTGACTCTCTTCCTAGACTCTAATCAGTGGTTGTCAACCTTCCTAAAGCTGCGATGTATTTTCATTGTTACAAAGGGGTTGTGACCCACAGGTTGAGAACTGCTGCTCTATATGCTTTTTATGGTTCTATTTCCCCAATACTACGCTGTCTTAATTAATATAGCTTAAAATAAATTTTGATATATAATTAAGTAACTCATCCCACTAATACGAGACATCAAAGTTGTCGTACCACCACTTTTGTTCTTTGCTCTTCCACTTCAAGATTGTCTTGGTCCTTCATATTTTCATACACATTTTTTGAAAAAATGTGTTAGTTTTGTTCTTTTCTTTAGGTATACTCACTCCCTACTTCATTAACTCATGAAGTTTCTTTTCTTTGAATATCCACAGCCAATCTGTCAAACCATCCTATAGATTATATCTTTAAAATAAACCTAGAATCTGACCACTGATACCAATCTGATACAAGTCACCACCAATGTCTTACTGGTTTATTAATATAGCTCATCTGTAATACTAGCTTTCTGTGAGGCTGAGGCAGGAAGACTGTTTGTGCTCAGGAGTTAGAGACCAGCCTAAGCAAGAGCAAAACATGTTTTTACTAAAAACAGAAAAAAATTAACCAGGCATGGTAGAGAGCAGCTGGAGTCTCAGCTACTCGAGATAATGAGGAAGGCAGACTGCTTGAGCCCAGGAGATGGAGACTAGTGAGCTATAATAATGCCACTGTACTCTAGCCAGGATGACAGAGTGAGACGCTGCCTCTAGTAAAACAAAAACCAACCAACAAAAAAAATGAAACAAACAAAAACCCTTCCAATGGCTTCCCACCTCTCAGTCAATTCCAATGTCTTTAATAATGGCCTACCTGCACATCTGGCTACATTACTCCTCTGTTCCACCACACCGACTGCTTGAGAGCTTATAGTATGGTTGGCTGGCTTCCTTCCTAGGACTTTCTTCCCTTTCCTCAGCATCTATGTGGCTAATGTCCTCATTTCCTTCAAATCCTTGTTCAAATGTCAACTTCTCAGAGGCATTCCCTAGCTACCATATTGAAATTGCACGTCACCCCTTGGGACTAAACAAAACTCAAATTATAAACTCAATATATAATTTATCAAATTATAAATAAGATATTTTATCTTTCAACAGTAATGCAGAACCAAAAAGTAGTATCCATAATAATGAAAAGCAAAATCAAAAGCAAAGTTTCATTTCATTCAAACAGCCAATTCTGTCTTTCTTGGATTTGTTAAAAATAAGACTGCCAGTTGAACTGCAGACTAATACAACCTCCATGGAAAGAAATACGAAGAATTCTCAAAGATCTAAAAGTCAACCTTTCATTTGATCCTACAATCCTATTACCAGGTATCTACCCAGAAGAACAAAAAATCATTTTATTACAAGGACATTTGTACCAGAATGTTTATTGGAGCTCAATTTGCAATTGCCAAAACTTGGAAGCAACCCCAGTGTGCACCTACCCATGAATGTATTAACAAACTGTGGCAAATGTGTACAATGGTGTACTATTCAACCATAAGAAAAGATTGAATGTTTATATCTTTTGTGTTTACCTGGATAGAATTGAAACACATTCTTCTTAGTAAAGATCTCTAGAATGGGAAAAAAAAAGCCAATGTACTCAATACTAACATGAAACCAATATACATACAAACAACTACATGCCTACACAAAAGAAAAAACACAAGTATAGTCTAGCAAGGGGGAGGGGAGAGGATAGAATGGGGCAGAGGGAGGAAAAGGCGGAAGAGGGAAAGCCATTGGCAGGAGGAAGGAGGGCAAGTGGCCAGATCTCACCTAAAATGCACAATGTGAGGGTGTTCAGCATGCCCCTTGGGTGAAGGGTTCAACTACAACTTGAACTTTACCTTAGAATTGAAAACAACATAACCTAAATGTCTGTACCCTTATATTAATTTGTAATAAAAAAGACAGCCATACAGATTAATCCAACAGATGATTAATACTATAGAATAGTAGATGACAGCCTCTTCTTCTGGCCATAGATCTTATATTCTTTTGTTCATTTTTTATTTTAATGTATGAAGAAGAGCTGTAAATCAAATAGTCTTTGCAACTTAACCAGAAAGAATTAGAAGTCTTGAATAGACCTGTATCAATCACTGAAAAAGCACCAACAATACGAAATCTCCCCCAAAAAGAAAAGTCCATGACCAGATGAATTCACATCCAAATTCTATAAATTCTTTCAAGAGGAACTAGTACCTATATTATACAACCTTTCCAAAGCACAGAAAAAGAAGGGATACTTCCCAAGACATTCTACGGAGCAAATATCATCCTGATTCCCGAACCAAGAAAGGATCCAACAAAGAAAGAAAATTATAGATCAATATCATTAATGAATATCGATGCAAAAATATTCAATAAGATCTTAGCAAACAGAATTCCATAACACATCAAAAAAAATTATATACCATGATCAAGTTGGTTTTATTCCAGGGTTACAGGGTTGGTTCAACATATGCAAATCTAGAAATATAATACATCACATCAATAAAATAAAATACAAAGACCATATGATTCTCTCAATTGACACAGAAAAAACCTTTGATAATATCCAGGATCCTTTTAATGATCAGAACACTTAAGAAAATAGGCATAGAAGGGACATTTCTTAAACTGATAGAGGCCATCTATAGCAAACCCACAGCCAAGAGCATATTGAATGGTGTAAAATTAAAAACATTTCCACTCAGATCAGGAACAAGGCAAGGATGTCCCTGTCTCCACAGCTATTCAACATAGTAATGGAAGTCTTAGCCATCACAATCAGAGGAGATCGAACTCTCACTCTTTGCTGATGATATGACCCTATACCCGGAAAATCCCAGGGACTCAACTTCAAAACTCTTAGAAGCGATCAAGGAATACAGCAGCATCTCAGGATACAAAATCAATATTTAAAAGTTAGTAGCTTTTACATGCCAACAATAGTCAAGCTGAGAATACAGTCAAGGACTCTATTCCTTTTACAACAGTGCCAAAGAAGATGAAATATCTGGGAATTTACCTAAGAAAGGACATGAAAGATCTCTATAAAAAGAACTATGAAACTCTGAGCAAAGAAATAGCTGAAGATGTTAACAAATGGAAAAACATACCATGCTCATGGCTGGGAAGAAACATTGTTACAATGTCCATACTACCCAAAGCAATCTGCAGATTTAATGCAATCCCTATTAAAGCACCATTGTCACATTTTAAAGAACTTGAAAAGATGGTACTTCATTTTATATGGAATCACAAAAAACCTCAAATAGCAAATACATTACTCAGAAATAAAAACAAATCAGGAAGTATCACATTACCAGACTTCAGGCCAGGGGTCCTCAAACTTTTTAAATAGGGGGCCAGTTCACTGTCCCTCAGACCGTTGGAGCTGGACTGGGGGCCCTGGGATGAGTCGGCTGCTAAGCAGGACAGGCAGTGGCAACAAAAACACCCGGTGGGCTGGATAAATGTCCTTGGCAGGCCACATGTGGCCGGCAGGCCGGGCTGTAGTTTCAGGATACCTGCTTCAGGCTATACTATAAATCTATAGTGATCAAAACAGAGCAATAGATTTATGGAACAGAATAGAGAACCAAGAGATGAACCTAGTTACTTATCATCATTTGATCTTCAACAAGCCTATCAAAAATATTCAGTGGGGGAAAGACTCCCTATTTAACAAATGATGCTCGTTGAACTGCTTGACGACCTGTAGAAGACTGAAACTGGACCCCCACCTTTCATCATTGACAAAAATCGATTCTCACTGGATAAAAGATTTAAACTTAACATATGAAACTATAAAAATACTAGAAGAAAATGAAGGGAAAACACTTGAAGAAATTGGCCTGGGAGAATATTTTAGGAGGAGCCCCCCCCCAGGCAATTGAAGCAACACCAAAAATACATTACTGGGATCTGATCAAACTAAAAAGCTTTTGCACAGCCAAGTGCACAGTAAGTAAAGCAAACAGACAACCTTCAGAATGGGAGAAGATTTTGCAGGCTATGCCTTTTCTGACAAAGGTCTGATAACTAGAATCCACAGACAACTCAAACTAATCAATAAGAAAAGAATAAATAACCCCATTTCTATGTGGGCAAGAGAATTGAATAGAAACTTTTCTGATGAAGACAGGCGCATGGCCTACAAACACATGAAAAAACACTCATCATCCTTAATCATCAGAGAAATGTAAATCAAAATCACTTTGAGATATCATCTAACTCCAGTAAGATTAGCCCACATCACAAAATCTCAAAACTACAGATGTTGGCGTGGATGTGGAGAGAAGGGAATGCTTCTACACTGCTGGTGGGAGTGCAAGCTAATATGACCTTTTTGGAAACACATTTAGAGAACATTCATGGAACTAAAAGTAGACCTACTGTTCAATCCTGCAATCCCTCTACTAGGTATATACCAGATGAGCAAAAATTATTTTACAACAAAGACATTTGCACCAGAATGTTTATTGCAGCCCAATTCATAATAGCCAAGACATGGTAACAGCCCAAGTGCTTATCAACCCATGAATGCATCAACAAATTGTGGTATGTGTACACCATGGAATACTATGCAGCCATAAAAAGATGGTATCTCAATAATGGAAAAAAGTATCCAATGCACTCAATACTACTATGAAATCAATATATAATCACCTACATACTCATATGAATGGCAAAACATAACTATAGTTCAGAAAGCAGAAGGGAAGAAGAGAGAGAGAGGAGGGGAGGGGGTTTATGGGAGGAGGGAGGGCATTTGGGGGGACCTCACCTAATGTGCATGATGCAATGGTACATTTCAAAACTACTAAGAAATGATTATAATTGTGATGGATGTGTTACTTAGTTCAATGTAAGCATTTCACATTGTATATTGAAGCAGTACCTTGAACCCCACAAATGCATCAATGTACAAAGTTATGATTTAATAAAAGAAATAATATTAAATAGCCACCTGTTTTATAGGAAGTTTTCTTC
>CAUYQV010165129.1:0-16000 GCA_963574575.1 Galagoides demidoff | reverse complement strand
AATGATGGCTGCAACCAAAAAATGGCCAGGCGTTGTGGCAGGCGCCTGTGGTCCCAGCTACTTGGGAGGCAGAGGCAGGAGACTCGCTTGAGCCCAGGAGTTGGAGGTTGCTATGAGCTGTGATGCCATGGCACTCTACCTAGGAGGATAGCTTGAGGCTCCGTCTCAAAAAAAGAAAGCTTTCCGAAAAACTTGCTACATGACCATAGTAGAACTATAGAATCTGTGTGGACACCATCCCCATTCTGTACAATAATGCTCTCTGCTTTGTCCACATTTTTAGATTTTTTTCTTTTACCAAGAGAATGCATTTGTATATCACTTGGTATAAGATATAAAACAATAAAACAAAATGATATAACGAAATGAAAATAAAATTTAAAACTGTATCGACTAAATGGTATTGGTCTTCCTAGTAATCCCTTTCTGTTCTAAGTCTTGGATTCAGAACTTGGAGATGGGCAGAGTCAGGAATGGGAGTTAGATAAGAAGTGAGGACTTTGGAGCAGGCAGGGAGAGAATTCCAACACTACAGAATCATCCAAAAGGTCAAACTTACTTTTTAGCTCTTACGTTATCTCCTCCACTCCCACCTCCCTTGCCCAACTTCCTATGCCTAGTCTTGGGCCTCTGTGAACCCTGACACCCAGGCACTCGGCACCCTCTCCCCTGGCTTCATGCCTTCCAAGTCATGCTGGCATGATTTCTGCTTCTTGACTAGATGACAATCTTCCTTCTCGGGGGCTTGTCACGTGCTGTGCCCTTTGCTGGGAATGTGCAATATCATTCAGAGTCTTACAACCGAAGTGGCAACCAGTTTAAACAAAGAAATGAAAGGGGGAAATTATTCAGTTTGTTCACCTGAAAAATCCTGGAGGTTCCAGTATGGCTGGATCCAGGGATCCGACTGATACCATTTCAGAACTTGGTCTTCCCACATCTTCTGCAATGGCACCATTCATAGTCCCCTTATCTACTGTGGTTGAGAAAAGGCCACTGAAAGTGTCATCCTTAGGTCACACTGGCTGTATGCCCCCTCTCTCCTGGTGGTTTTAGCAGTGTCTGGCATGATTCCCATTGGCCTGGATTGAGTCATCTGCCCAGCCCTGAAACAATCACTGCGGCCAGGGGATGAAGTTAAGTGAGTGGCCAGGCCTGGGTGGCAGGAGCAGAGGGTGGGTCAGCCCCATTTGATGAACTGAGAGTGGGCAGAGAGTTCTTTTCAAAGAGAAATTGGAGATGGTCCTACATGAAAAAGAGAAACGGATGAGAGGCAGATGCCCACCACACAGTCATCTAGGCTCATGCTTTAGGCCTCAGAGTAAGCGGGACTTCTTTCAAAGTGATCTAAGTTAGGGCCCACTGATCCTTTTCCATGGCTGTCTAGCTCTTATTTTTCTCACAGCTGAAATACATGCAGGCATTGCTCTAAGCGCTTTAGTTATGTTAGTGAATATAATTCTCCTAACATCTCTAAGATTTTTTTTTTTAATTGAGTCTCACTTTGTCACCCTCGGTAGAGTGCCTTGGAGTCATAGCTCACAGCAACCTCCAACTCTTGGGCTCAAGCTATTCTCTTGCCTCAGCCTCCCTAGTAGCTGGGACCACAGGCACCCACTACAATGCCCTAGCTATTTTGTTTGTTTAGCAGGTCCAGGATGACCCACCAGCCCTGGAACATGTGGCCAGCTCCCTAACCGCTGAGCTTTGGGCACCCAGCCTGTAGATATTTTTGAATCTCAATTTTAGACTTGAGAAAACTGAAGTCCAGAGAGGTTGAGTAACTCTCCCAAGGACACACAGCAAGGAGGTGGCACAGCTGATACTATTGCCCAGGTAATCACCTTTCAGCCCACCTGTTCCCTAAACCACCAGATTGCTCTTTCTAAATGATCACGTGAATAACCACAAGTTTGCAGAAATATGTACATAGCCACACAAACACATACATGCACACTCACATAAACACACACGCTCACACGTACCTGCACATCCATTTCTACATAAACACTCTTGAAACATGCTGACACACGCACTGGCACACAAAACATTCTCATAGTTTCTATTGTGTTTTTATTTTCTCTATACAGATACATGTGTTTATTTGGTTTCCACTTTTTGCCTTCACAAAGTTAAAAAGGCTTAAAATTTTACAAGAATAACAAGGTTTAAGACAAGGACTAGAAACAAAAACCTCGTAAAGAATGAACAAAGATAAACACATTCAGAAAAGAAATCAGACAATGGCTGCAACGAAATATTGAGCAATAATAATAATAATAATGCAAAAAAAGTAACATTCACATTGTCAGATTAAACGTATGTCTATCATAGAATGCTTTGCCTCTGAGGTTCAGTATGGAGTCATCAGTTAACTTCATTTTTTTTTCCAGAGTCTCAAAAAATAGACAACTAATATTTATAAATAAAAATAGAAGATAATTTCAAAAAGCAGATCATGCCAAATCTTATAGACATGAAAGAAAAGAAAGAAGAAATACTTTACTTACAGAAAAAGAAGAAATACTTTAAAATCATTCTACTTCATCTGGATATACCTGATATTAAAATTACAAAAAATATGTTATTATAAAGGGAAATTACAAACATATTTCACTTATAAATGAGGATGCAATATCTGAAACAACATATTAACAAGCTGAATTAAAAATTATTGTTCAAATAATGCACTTTGGTCAAAACTAAATCCAATTTATGTGAGAATTCGTCACTATTTTTTCTTTTCCTTTCCCTCACCCCCTTCCTCCTTCTCTCTCTGTCTGCTCTCCCCTTCCCCCACCCCCACCATGTCATTAATTGTCATTAATTGGCCTCATATCAAAGTTGAATACACAGGAATCATGCTTCTCCATTCCTGTGATGCTTCACTAAAAATAATGTGTTCCACCTCCATCCAGGTTAATATAAATGCTACAAAATCTCCATTTTTTTAAACGGCTGAATAATATTCCATGGTATACGTATACCACAGCTTGCCAATCCATTCCTGGGTGGAGGGGCATTTAAGCTGTTTCTACATTTTAGCGATTGTAAATTGAGCTGCGATAAACAGTCTAGTACAAGTGTCTTTATAATAAAAGGGTTTTTTTTCCCTTCTCAATAGATGCCCGGTAATGGGATTGCAGGATCAAAAGAGAGGTCTAGGTTGAGTTCTTTGAGGTTTCTCAGGCACACCAAACATTCTTTCACACACACACAAATACAGAGATGCATACACTCACAAACGTGTTCTCACGTGCTCACATATACGCATACGTGAGTTTGCTCACACACACAGGTACTCACGTGGATACTATCCCACATCCTCACCACTCAACCATACAATCACACACGTGCACTCATAGGGACATCCATAGTTCACGCATGTATAAGGCACCTTCATACACATCCTCTCATTGTCACCTACTTTGGTATAGACACGAGCACATGCACACACACTCAAATACACATTTGGATAAATCACAAGAACATTCACATACACTCAGATGTGCTCACTTACGTACCAACACATGTGCACTCAAATAAACTTTTATATACACATTCATAAACCCTCATACATGCATTCAGATACAAACACACGTGCATGCATTCACGTAAACATGCTCATATAGTCACACATGTGCTATGCACATATTCACCTACACATGTACACATACATGCACTCATATAAACACATCCTGATACCCACTGTCTCACACGCACACACATGCACAGGCACGCACATGTGCAAAGTCGCAGATGTGCCCATTCACAGTCACATGCACAAGTTGCCCAATGACTGGTTGCCCAATGCCTCCTTTGGCACTCTACAGGCAGCCCCATGGACACAGAACCCTGTCTCTCTAGCCAGTTGTATCCCCAGCACCTATCATGATGCAAAGAGTAGGACTTAGTGTCCTCCCTTTTCCAGTGGGAATAAGTCCTACCCAACCCTCTCAAGGGGGCGTTGGAAAACTAACAAAAATGTCCATCTTCCCTCTTCCTCCTCCCTTCCTCACCCTGTCTCCTTACCCTCCCTCCCTCCTGTCCCCCTCCCACTCCATCTTCCTGAGCTAATTAAATGACACCATGAAATGTATGCATTTGCATTTGGCTCAAAGGGGCGATAGAACACCAGGGTGTGCTCATTAGACAGTTCTGTATAGAAGGATGTAATGAACTGGTTTTATTACAGTTGTCGCCTTGGCCCATCCTATGAGACCCTGATGTATTCATTGGGAAGAAAGAGAACCACAAACATGAGCGCTGGGTTTTGGAGGGGGAGGGGAGAGAGGAGGACCCCACCTGGGAAAAGTCCTAGGCTGCCTGGGGCAGGAGGAAGGAGGCCAGGCTGGGCAAATGGTCCCCTTACTGCCACCCAAACTGTGAACCTCAGAAAGCCCCACTGGCCTTGACTAGAGCCACTGCCAGAGTCCCAACTTGGGAGCCTGGAATGCCTGGGGTGCTTACTACAAAGGACCCCTGGATTTACCTGTGTACCACATGCTGTTTGTAGATGGAAGAGTTGGCTGGGCACAGAACAGAGTGCCATCACGTTCTCTGTGGTCCTGCTGTGACCGTAATGACAGAGAAATGCACTGAGAAGCAGCTCTGTGTTCCTCGTAACCTTCGTCCCTTGTGGGCTGTTGGGATCTAGTAGTGGCTGTTGGAGCAGTACTAAACAGCAGCCAACATTTCCTGAGCACCTACTGTGTGCTGGGACAGTGGGCTTAGTGATTGCCTGAGTCATTTCATCCTCACAACACTCCCCAGGGGTAGGTACTGTTATTACCCCATTTTATAGATGAGGAAGCTGAGGCTCAGAGAATTAAGGGCCATGACCAAAGACTCAAGGCCAGAGTGTGATGAGCTGATGATTTGATCTACCCAACACCAAAGACCTCACCACTGTTCTCTCCTACCTCCAATTTAAAAGGACAGCTCATATGGGGGTCCCAATATTTCTATCAATGTTAAAATTAAAAACCCTATCCTCATACTCCAAATACTCTGTGTGCCCAACTCTGTACTAGAACATTTCAAGTATTATGTCATTTACTCCTCCCAAAGACTCTATGAAGGACGCGCTATTATTACCTCATTTTACAGATAAGGAAACCAGCACAGAAAGGTTTGGTTGCTTCCTGCAGTCACAGCTCTGGTATGGAACTGACCAGGCAGGACTTGAGTCCAGCAGCCGAGAACCCGAGGTCACACCTGGTCCAGCTCTATCCCTCCTGGGGCTGGAGTGTGACTCCCCAGACATACGTTTCCCATTGCTGCTGTGTCGAAAAGTGGTTCAAACAATACAAATTTACTTCTCCCAGTTCTGGAGGTCAGAAGTCTAAAATGCTCTCCGTGGGCTAAAATCCGTGTCTGCAAGGTGCATTCCTTGCTGGAGATGCTGTGGGATGGTCTGTTTCCTGCCTGCTCCAGCTCATAGAGGCCACCTGTGCTCCTGGAAGTCATTTGTTTGGCTGGTGTCCTATTTTCCACCTCAAAGCCAGACGGCAGCTCAAGTCCTTCTCATGCCATATCACTCCCACCTCGTCTTCTGCCTCTTTGTAATTGCTTCGGGCCCACCTGGATAATCCAAAATAATCCTCCTATTTTAAGATCTGCAAATTAGCAACCTTAATTCTATTGGCAACCTTATTTTCCTTCGCCAAGTGAAGTAACATAGCTACAGGTTCCAGGACTTAGGAAGTAGACCTCTGTGGGGCCATTACTCCACCTAGCGCAGGTGATGGCCGCTATCCTGTGTGGAGGCCCTGCTCTGTTCAGGCACCATGCCGGGGAGTCTACTCACATCACCTCACTTCATCCCTGCAACAACCGCATGATGGAGGGATCACCACTTCCGCTTTACAGATGGGAGGACTGAGGTTGAGACTAGGGCACTGTCAGGATTTGCCCAGGGTCAGCTCCTATTCTCTGGTGGTCCCCTGGGGTCTGATAGATCTGACACCAGAGCCCACTGGCCTCCTTGCAATGTGCTTTCAGAATGGACTTAGGGTTTTTTTTAAGTGTATGATCGATTTGAGATCTCACTTAGGTCAGAGCTGGGGATGCTGAAGACCCCTTCAGGAGAGAATGGAGCTGGCCAGTCAGAACCTCCCACTCACTCCACCCCATCCCCGTGGTCAGGCCCCAGCCCCCACCCAAACATCTGCACTAATGAGGCCAGAACCCTTCCCAATTGATTAGAAATTAGGTGCATCAAAGAATTCTGCTGACCCCTTAGATCCCAGCAGAACTTTGAGCCCTAAAGGCCTCTTACTCTGCCAAGGGCACTTTCCAAGTGATGAGTTTGTTCGCTCATCATCAGGGAAGTGGCCACACTTCTAACAATCTCTGTATGTGTGAACCACCCATGCCTGGCATCCTGCAATGTGGTGACCAGGCCAGTCCTGCCAATAGAGCCTCTGTGTTCTCCTTCTTGAACCACAGTGAAGGCAGAAACTACCTCCCCAAGAGCAGAGAGACATGCAAGAGGGGACTTGAGGAAAGTTGGGGGGAGACCTGGAGGAGGTGGGCTGGGCAGAAAAAGGAAGACCTCATATGGTCTACAGTGGAAAACTCAACTTTCCTGAGTTCCTACTATGTGCCAGCCATTTATATATGCCCCTCATCTAAGACTCATCACCTTGGGAGGTTGTTATCACTGTATAATTATGCCCATTTTGAAGATGAGGAAATGGAGGTCCAGAGAGGTAAAGTGACCTGCCCAAGGCCATATATCTTGCCTATGACAGGGCAGAGATTCACACATAGGCCCCTGGTGAACCCTAAGTACCATCTTCCTATCTTCTTCCTCCCAACCACACTGTCTAGATTTGCTCTTGACTTCATGGGGGCCCCCAGGACTCCCTCCACCCCTGTTGCTACCTCCTCTCAACTCTCCACAAAGCCACCAGGCAGGTGGGAAAGGGGAGCTTCAGAAAATCCCAGTTTTCCAAAAGGAGGCCTGGCGGATCCCTGCTGAGCAGCACACACTTCCCAGCAGAGTGAGTCACCTGGGCCTCTTAGTCACTGCAGGTGTAGAAGCTGCCCTCCTTCCTGGAAGTGTGTAAAGCAAACCTTAGACCCAGATTAATGGATTCTACTGGGGCACAAGTAAGGCAGGAAGCAGAGGAGAAACGCAGGGAGAAGAGCAGCAGCCCAGGCAGGACCTGGGAGCTTCTGGGATGGAGGTAAGGGATGCAGTGTGGCCATTGAGAGACCACTGCCCCACCTGACCTCCCCAGGGAATGGGGCCTGAGTCTTTCTGGGATCCCTGCCAGCCCCAACATCCTGTGTCTCCTTGACCCAGTGTCTGGGGCAATTGTAGTAAAGTGTCTGGGCTCAGGGATGGGGAGGGGAGCAGAAGCTTGGAGTCTCTAGTAGCTCTGAGCTAGGCCCTGTTTGGGGTTTTTGGCAGGCCAGAGGGAGCTGATGTAGCAGAGGACAGCGTGGGGTGGGGTGCCCAGCAGGGTCCCTGGGCCAGGAAAGCCTGGAGGATGCCAGAGGGACAGGAATTAGCACCCTGGGCTGGGAAACAGGGCCTGGGTCACTTCTGAGTCTGCTACCAACTTGCCATGTGAATCATGTGGCCTCTCCGGGCCTCAGTTGTCTCATCTGCAAAGTAGAAATGATTATGCCCTTGATGCAGGATTGTTAGGAGTACTGACCAAGGTCAAGGGGGAAAGAGGGAGGAAGAACAAGGTGGGAAGGGAGGCCATGTGTAAAGAGGGCAGGGCCTGGTGGCTGACCTGGGCAGAGCCTGGCCTTGATCCACCCTTCTCTGCCCGAAAACTCCTAGTGACTGGCCAGGTCCTGGCATTCCCACCCCTGAGAGCCCAGATGATTGAAGGAGGTGGAGATTTTATGCAAATAAGGCTGCTCTCTTCCTCCTCCCCTTTCTCCTTGAGCCCTCCCCATGCTGGCTTGCATTTCCCAGGTGTTGGCTGAGCCTCGGAGAACATTTGATTTATCATCTAAGAGCATGATACCTCTGGCTGTCTCTTCTCAGTATCCATGCTGCCCCCAATCCTATCACTGCCTAGTCCCTTCCCCCTGCTGACCAGTGGTGTGACTTTGAGTGAGTCACATCACCTCTCTGAGCCTCAGTCTCCTCCTCTGTTCAGTGAGGGTAAGACAACCCACCGCCCAGATTTGTGCCTTGTATTTGCACATTCTTGCAGTCCTCAAACAAGTACCTCTCTTAGGAGCCTCCTGTGTGCCAGACCCCGGTTGAGGCGTGTCTGGAGGCCTATGGTGGAGGTGAAGCCCTGCTCTCTTCGAACTTCTGTTACCAGCCTCCGAGTGGAGGTTTTTCCAAGTTCTTAGTGTTCATTAGGAAAAGAATTTTAAGGTCCACCATGTAAGCCAAGCAAGCAACAGCTTTTTATTAAAAATGAAAGCCCACTCTCAGGGAGAAGAGCAGGCAGGCTGGAAAGACAGCAGCGGCCCTGAAAGGAACTGGTTTTAGATCTATTTCAGCCTTACTAATTGAGGGGAGGAATATGCAAAGACAACGGTGCTGACTTTTCCTGAGAATTTGGTAGAATTCCTATAATTGGGTTCCCTCTCATTTTCATACTTTATTTGGTTGTTTTGGAACTATCATGGCAATTCCAGGGGTGAAGAAAATTTTAAAAACCACAACGTAAATGATGCCGTAGTTAGCCGGAGTCTATGGAAGGCGGCAGAGACAGCAGACAGGCCAGTTGAGGCTCGTTCTTCCCTGTCGTTATCAGCTCCTTTTGTTCAAGGCTGTTCACTTTAACACCTACGCCCCATCTTTAAGCCCTTGTATCCGGTCTCACCCCGTCTCCTACATTTCCACTGTGGCCAGGTGTCAGTGATAGGGCCGAATGTAGGGACCTGCCCAAATAGAACCGTCCAGCCCAAGAAAGAACATCGCCCCCCAGGAAGGAAGGAATGCACCCATCCCTACCCCCCTCAACTCTTACATTCTCAACCCCACCAAGGGCTGACTTCTTTCATAAGCTCAGCCCACTTACACCACTTACGCCAAGTGAATAAAGGCCACGTTACCCACACAGAAGTTGGACTCCACTTCCTTTCCTTCATGTCTCAGAATAACCTCTCATTTTCAGTCCTTGACCTCTCCATCAGGAGGCTGCAGGGAAGAGCTGGCAGAGAAGTCCACTGTGAGTGGTGCAGAGTAGGTAGGTGACACACCCAAGGCCGCATGGTGGTCCAGGGCAGAGCCCAGGCCAGTCTGCCCCAGAGCAGACCTGAGACCTGGCCTGTGAGGGGATCCTCCATGCACGCCCTCTCCTGCAGGGATATAGGCACTTGCTCCAAACACCAGCCCACAGTGGTGGCGAGAACCTCCTTGTTCCTCATCTTCTCAGGCCAGCCAAGGGCTCGGGAGCCACGCAGGTGAGGGTCACCTGGTCATGTGTGCCCGCCAGGAAGAAAAGGCCTCAGCTTCCTCTCTCTGAGCTCCCCGCTGCCTTCCTCCCCTGTTTTTAGATGTGTCAGGACAGGACTGGAGTGGGAGGAGGGGAGGGGCACCTGGCTCTCAGGACACTGCCTGCTCACCGTCCTGGAGCCGGCTGTGCACAGCGCCTTCCCAACATCGCTGATAACAGAATTTTTAATTATTGTAATTATCCTCTGAAAAATTGGGTCTTGCCATGGAGAATTAAAATGAGGTTCGGCTCCTCCTTGCCCGTCTCTCCTCTCACTTTAAATCTGATAGTGAATTTCATAGCGCACCTGGAAAGTAGAGTTACTAAGGGGGACATTCTGGTTATTTTTTTTTTTTTTTTAGAGACAGAGTCTCACTTTACTGCCCTCAGGAGAGTGCTGTGGCATCACAGCTCACAGCAACCTCCAACTCCTGGGCTTAGGCGATTCTCTTGCCTCAGCCCCCTGAGTAGCTGGGACTACAGGCACCTGCCACAACACCTGGCTATTTTTTTTGTTACAGTTTGGCCAGGGCCAGGTTCGAACCCAACACCCTCGGTCTATGGAGCCAGCACCCTACCTACTGAGCCACAGGTGCCACCCAAGGGGGACATTCTTGCAAAAGGAGTCTCGGAGGTGAGGGTAGATGCAGACACAGTCTGGGGGCGAGAGACATGCATGTGCGCATGTGCCTGTGTGTGCATGAGTGTGTGTGCACATGTGTGGGTACGTGAGTAATGCCTGGGGAGAAGTGGGGAAGGGGCAGATGGCACCTGTCAGGGGCAGGCAGGGAGGCAGGGGTGGTGACAGATGATGGCATGAGAATAGTGGGGGGAGGTGACGGGGTACTAGTGCAAGTCTATGCCTGAGGGCCCTGGAAGTCACAGGTCTCCACTTCCCAGGTGTTTATTTTTCCCTTCTCCAAACCTTGCTCAGCCTAGTGACAGATCCTCCCAAGCAGGACTGAGTGGGGAGAATGTCCTGCAGGGGCTGTGCACTCACCACCAGCACAGGGGCCCCTAGGGAGGTCTAGTTTTTAGTACTTGTTCACCCAGGGTGGCAGGGTGGGGGGACAGTGTGGTGACCACACAGGTGACAGAGTATCCCGTGAGTTAGGAAGACTCAGGGCCCAGCTGCTGGCAATGCAGCAATCTGATAGGGGTGTCCTAGTGCTCTGTAGGGTCAGGAGCCCTCTGGGAGGCCAGACACTGAGCCTGTCTGACGGTGTCCTCAAAGACACACAGAGTGGCCCCCCATGAGTAGGCAGCTCTTTCCCTGAGGCAGAGGGCAGCTTGGATCTCAAACGGATGAAGCCCAGAGGCACCAGGAGCCTCCCTCTCCTGGAAGGACAGCCCCCTGCAAGGCCCCTCCTTGGCCTAGAGGGGAAAGGAGGAAGCCTGGATCCCAGCCTTGCTTTGCCCACAGCATCTGGTGGCCTAGAGAATGAGTCCCTTCTTGCTCTAGCCACCTCCTCTTCTGTGACTCAGGCCGGGTCTGGTGACTCCCAATGCTGCCTCCCCCTCCACCCTGGGATCTCTCCTGTCCTCGCCTCCCCAGGCCCCTCCCCAGCCTCACCTCACAACTGATCCTGCAATTGTGGAAACAGAAACTCTGCTAATTTCTTGGGCTCTTAAATCACCCAATGGGGAGTCCAGGTGGGCGGCCCCAATTCCGCTCCATCACCCACCCTCACGCATCGTCTGACACTTTCAATTTATTTTTCAATTCCTCTACCATCAGAATGACGATTAAATTTCCAGCATAAGTACCGCTTTACCAAACTGAATTAATCACAGTGTTGGGGGGATGCGGGCAGGGGAGGGGAGGTTGCCCAGAACTACAAGCATTAACCCTTTGGTCCTCACCAGCCCCACAGGTGGGCATGGGATCTGGGGCGCCCTGGGAGGCACCACCTGGAACCTCTCTGGAGTCACCTCCCCCAAACCCCTTGCTCTCTTGCAGCCTTTTCCTATGGGGTCAGCAGAGGGGTTTTACCCATGGTCATTTCTCCATCAGGGCAGAGTTGGGGACACCAGCCCCTGGTGCCCAGCCTGGCTCTTCTGACCTTGGGATATGGCAGGGGACATCCAGGACTGGCAACTGTCCAGGCCACATAGGGGCAGGCTGCGAACAGACAAGGATGGGGGCAGTCAATGATCATGGAGCCTGAGCCAACAGGGGTCCCAGAGGCAGGGGGGCAACTTCCCAGCCCCAACCCCCACTGATGGTCCCTCTCTGCCAAAGCCATTCACTTACAATCCAATGACAGCTGGATCTGACCTGCAGTCTCCCCACTTCCCATCTCCCTGACCCCAACCACAGCCCAGGCCCCACCCATGTGACCCCTACGGCCTCTCACTGACCTCCCCACATCCACACCTGCCCCCATCCAATCCCCAGCCATCAGCAGTCAAAGGGCAAATATTGCCTTGTCATTTCCTGCTGAAACCCATCTGAGGGAGCCTTCTGTGCTCTCAGATCAGGTCCCCGCCCTTCACAGCCAGGAAGACTAGGCTGATTTCTCTTCATCCTCCAAGTTTTCCTAATAGTTAAACATCCCCTCTTCACAAAACTTCCGACCACCCCCAATCTCAATTATGTTCTGCCTCCTAAGGTTCTCTCTCAAATCCATTTCCTTTCCTTCAGAGCACTTAACAGGAGCTATAATTACACACTAATCTGTGGTTTCTTTTATAGAGGCTTCGGGGCAGGGACTTTATCTGTCCCACTTGGTGCTGCAGCCCCTACACCCCAGCCCAGGATATAGTGGGTGCTCCGTGCAAACTTCTGAGTGAGCGAGTGAATTAGCAAGCGAAGGAACCACAGGTGCCAGGCTGAGTCTGGGTCCTGGAGCTGGAGTCATGATTTGGGCACAGCCTTGGCTAGCTGGGCTCTAAGGGATGAGTAGGAGTTTGCCTGGCATTGAAGGTGTGGTTGATACACCCAGCTTCTGAGAGGCACCCTCAGAGGAAGCCCTGGCCCTTTTGAAAGAGATTAATTTAGTGGTTCAGAACCGTGGGTGTTACTATAAAGAGACAAGAGCTTAGCCCTGCAGCCTCTTGGTCAGTGGCTGTGGTGACTCTGTGTTTCTCTGGGAGCCTGGGTTGGGAGAGAATCCATGAGCCTTAGCAGTGACTCAGAGGCTGAAAGAGCCCCCATCCCTCTGTGTGCTGATAAGAACACTGAGGACAGTGGAGAATGTAGCTTGCCTGAGTCCACACAGCAAACTGATGATGCTTGAGCTCCTTTAAATAGCAATTACAATAGTAACTCTCAGCTGAGCACCACCCAGCTGAGAGTTCATTTCACCCTCACAATCCCGTGGGCTGAATGGCACACCTGGCTCCTTTACAGATGAGGGAACAGAGGTGCAGAGAGAGGAGAGGCTCCTTCCAGGTCCACTCCCATCACTGTCCATCTAGTTCCCCCTCATAGCACCTCCTCATCCCCAGTGGCTATTTATGTATTTTGTAAGATTGTGTTATTAATATCAGCCCTTCCCAGGTAGTCAGGAGAAGTGCCTGTTTCTCTACCCATCAGATAACAGGTGCCACAGGACTGGGTTCTGGGGAAGCCATCAGTGCCATAGGCCCAGCCTGCCCACCCCAGCCTGCTGGGCGAGGGGACTCGCCAGAACTTCGAAGAAAACGCTACCTCTTCCTGCAGCGTCTCTCCACTGCCCCCTGCTGCCTGGTCTGCATCACACCACCTGAAAAATGAAAACTTTCTAGGTGGGGCCCATCTCCACTCCACAGAGCAAGCCAGGAGGCGTGAGCTACAGCTGAAAGGCAATAACTTTGAAAGGGCACGTCCGCACCCGCTCGCCTTCCACACACACATTCTGCACATATCTGAATTCCTGTACGACAGCGGTGAGCTCCATGTTTCCACCTAACCGGGGGCAGCTATCTGTCTTATGAGGGAATAAGATCTCCCTCCGGAGTGGGGAGGTGCACCAACCCAGGACAGCCGCGTCCTCTGCTGGCTGTACATCACCCCTCGGCATCAGTCCACTGACTACTCTGCTGTGAAAGCTACGTTGTTGAGTTTACTTGCAACCTCTGGTACATAAGATAAAAATGGGGAACAGGGGAGAATAAGAAAGACGCTAGCGCGTGTAAATGAACACAGACGTATAGGAAGCAGACTGAAAGTACCCAAATGTTTCTACTTGGTCATGAGGCCATAACGGAGACGTACAGCTACCTCCTTTCACTGCTTACTCCATACATGCACACACACATATACACATGTGCACACACATGCACACACATGCACGCTACCCTGCCCTCACTCAGCCCAAAACTCAGGTGGTCAGGATTCTTTACCTGGTGGAGTCACCCAAACCTTCATTCCTGGTCACCCTGCCTTTATTTGGGAGAGGAGCAGATTGCTGTGATTTTCCTATTAACCTTCACTGTGGGGCAGAGAAGCCCGGAGAAGCACCCAAAGGACCCCCTGAGTTCCAAACACAGTCCCCCTCCCTGAACTGTGCAGGAGCCCAGTTTGCCCTGGAATTGGGCCAGTCATTCCACATAGGAGATTAACCTCTTTCTTGCCTGTTGGTTCAGTGGCACAAGTCCAAGATGGCCAGGTGGCCACCTCACTTTCCAATTCAATGGAATCATTGTTGTGTCCCCTGGGAACTAAGTCCTCCAAGCCAGCAGGGTACACAGTCAGCCCGCATTGACAAGGAGCAAAGACCCTGTGAGAGGGTTGTTGGGGGAATAGATACTGCAACCCTTTGACCCTAGTCTCCTGAGCCCAGTGCTCTACCTGTGCAGAGATAACACCACGCTCACTGATCTTGGGTTCAAACGTACTCTGCGTCCTGCAGGAGAGCGCATCATATTTCAGGGTGTTGTCTCCCAATCAGCACCACCACTGAGTTTTCAGGAAGATGTTCCCCCTCTCAGTCAGGCCAGCCACTTCCAGGCATATGGTATACCAGTTAGTCCACAGACCCAGACATGAGCTGTACTTCCTTTGCTGTGACATGAGCTCCTTGATCAGGAAAAGACCCTTGAGGGATGCCGTGATGGCAGGAAGGCAGTCTGGGCATTCCTGGAAGATGCCAATAGAGGAGGGATTATGGGCAGGGAAGGCTAATCCACGTCCAGAACTGCATCTATCAGTGTGAGGATGAATCTCTACCCCTCTCTGATGAGAGGTCCAGGGTAATCAGCCTGTCCCAGTGGCAGGCAGCTTCCTGCAGGGAATGGTGCCCTATCAGGGCCTCGGCATTGGTCTCTGCTGTTGCTAGATCAGGCACTTAGCAGCAGCCATGGACAGTGGGCCTTGACAAGTGGCAGCCCACACAATGGAGCCCATGCCCAGGTTCTGTCCCTGACACTATGGCTACTTGTGCTTGGGTCCATAGAGCCCATGTGTGGAAAGTGTCCTTTGTCCCCTATCAGGGGTCCCACCTGCAGTGGTCACCGTTTAGTGAGCATTCACATGGGACACAAGTGTCTTCACTGCCTGTGCCCATTCTGAGGTCCAGCCACATACCACTTCTCCAAACTTCCTCATCACCAGGCTCCAATTCTGTTCCTTCCAAGTTCCTGCCCACCCAGCCAAACCTTTGGCAAGTGCATGTGAGTTCTTACAGATCCTGTGCGTTGGCCTTCTGTCACTCTAGATGCAGTGACAACCAAACGCACTATTCAAAGTCCCAGGGAGATTTCAACTTACCGTGGTCCTTCCGCGACATCTGTGGGGCTGTAGTGGGGCAGCTGTCCATTTTAGGGTGGTTCCAACAAACTCATACATCTCTCTTCCTCAATCAGCTGGTCATAAGGAACATTCCAGGAGCTAAAACTGCAGGGCTTGGAAGACACAGAGGGGCTAATTTTGAGTTGGGCTGAGCTGCCTGTTGGTGTAACATGCTTGTACCTTGTAGATCTTCATGAGCTCTCCACTGACCATACCTCTTCTGTCTGACAGACATGCACACCCAACCTTCTCACCAGACAGCACCATGTTCAGGATGGATGCTCAGGCTACATGGTCACCTGATGTCCCTGGGTTAGATGTTCAGTCTTTTATCAAGGTGCAGCAGCCAATCCAGAGCTGTTTCTCAAAAGGGACACAGTCATCTGCAAAAAGGGGGCATAGACTTGCTCCAAACACTAGAGGTTCTGCACTGGGATTCCCCATGGTGTTGGTCTCAGACAATCTTAGCGCCATGAGATCCACTGGGTCCCAGAGCAGCTTTTTCACATGACTTTTCCCAGCATGCCAGTGTCTGCAGTAGTGACTAACTCTGTGCACCTCATGATAACATGTACCCTAAGAAGGCAGACAGGTGAAAAATCAGACCTTGGCAATGACCTTGAGCAATAGGATATAAATAACCCCCATGTCGCTACCATTCCAATAATGGCTTGTGAGGTATGAAGGGGTTAATCATGCCCCTTTCTCTCTTCTAAGTACCCCAGTTGGAAGGGTGAATGATGTGGTCACCATTGTTAATAGGATTGAACTAGTTCATGTGCACACAGTAGGTCCTCAGTACATGAGAACCATTATTATCATTATTATTTTACTATCACTATAATTTTACTTTGATTGTGATTGT